>APFE030717419.1:0-14182 GCA_000404065.3 Pinus taeda
TTTACAAATATGGTATTTGGCCCATAGGATTAACTTAAATAAAGCCTCTTTCTTGAGCCTACATAGAACGAGGGTTATGGACTAAATATAAAAAGAGATTTTATTTATTTACCATACCTTTTGAGTAAGTATAAAAGGACGTTTTATTTATTTACCATATCTCCACTTTACTTATATTTTTATTTGTTTACACCCTTGCATGGAGTAAATATGGAGTAAATATAAAACAACGTTTTATTTATTTACCATACTTTTCATTTATTTATATTTTTATTAATTCACTATACCTCTTTTATAAATATGGTATGTATTTGGCCCATACGATTCACTTAAATAAATCCTATTCTTGAAAAAGGGCGAATGGATTCACTTAAATAAAACCTATTCTTGAAAATGGGCGAATGGAAGGTTGTAACTCCTAATTTCAAGGGCTAAATTTACCTTTCTTACCCTCTCCCTTAAAATAAGGTGGGCTATTTGAGGTGATTTGTAAAAATGTACTATGATACAAAATATTCGCCCACTAAAAATTTAAAACCCCTTAATTTCGCCAAAGGGCGAACATTCGCCCCTAAAATTTTCTATGGTGTGGATAAAGATGCAGGTTGCTTAACTATAGGAGTTGTGGTGGTTGACTCTTTTTCTTTCTCTTTTTGGGTGTTTGAGTTTTGAAGAGATGCTTCCTCGGAACCTTTATTGACTTTAAGATCAATGTTTTAAATATATTTTTTGCTTCATCAAGCTTGATGTCTACCCTCTCCACTAAATTCATTGCCTTCAATATATTTTCTTCAGCATTAGTCTGGATGTCTGCCCTCTCTATTAAAATCATTTAAAAAATTAGCATATATTACAATGTATTTATTTATTTTAAGTGATAGATAAAAAATGTATTTCCACAATTTTAATCAAATTATCAACGTTTTAATATTCCAACATAATGCATATCACTTTTATAACTTATAACTTATAATGGGTTTTCAAATAGAAGTTATAATTTTTTTTGCCACCTTATTTGATTACAATGTTGTATGTTATGAGTGCCAAAACATTGTTACATAACACATTGAGGGCATGGAAGAAGAAATATTGGATGTGGCCTTTTTATCAGCGAAAGCACAGGGAGTACTGGATATGGTACAAATTAATTAACGTAAATTTATATGTTATTATCATTTATTTATTTTAATTTATCCATTTTTAAGAAAAGTACATCTCGAATCTTCATTGTATTAGAAAAGATTTCATATATATAATAACTTTTATATTGTTAAGATTATAAATTTCATTTATTACTTTTACTATTACTTAAGCTACTTTAAATATGAAATAAAGAAACTCATTTTCCATTATGAATTTATTTTTAATTTTATATTAATTTAACTATTTAAATTTATTTGGTTTATTCTACAGGGTGTCAGAAGAGAAAGACAGAGAGACGAAAGTCAAAAAGAAGAAAACCAACTAAGGCACCGAGTCAGAAGGCCAAAAGAAGAGTAACTATCACTGATCAGCTTCTATCTGTTACATCAATTAATACAACCAAGTGCGTAAATGTTGCTAATTACAGTAGATCAACGTTCTCAATATATTTTCTGCTTCAACAAGCTTGATGTCTACCCTCTCCGCTAAATTCTTTGCCTTCAATATATTTTCTTCAGCATTAGTCTTGATGTCTACACTCCCTATTAAAATCATTTAAAAAATTAGCATATATTAACGTGCATTTATTTATTTTAAGTCATAGATAAAAAATTATTTGCTAATTTTCGATCAAATTATGAGCTTTTTAATATTTCAACATAATGCATATCACATTTATGCAAAGCTAATGTGTCTCCATAAACATGTTATTAAAAATGGAAGATAAAACATTATGGGATGAAAGATTAATGAACATCCTTATACAAAATCAAATGTCAATAGTGATTTCTTTGGAGTATTGAGTTTTCAATTTGATTTTTTAATGTTTTTGATTATTTAGAATATTAAGTTTTTAATTTGATTTTTTAATGTTTTTGTTTTGTTTTGGGTTTGTTTTGTTTTGTTTTTTTTAAATTTTAGTAAGATTGGTTAAAATCACAATTTTGACTTTTAAGGTGTGCATAATTTAAATGTCTAATTTTTTTTTGAGATTACTGAATCTATTTACGTATTTAGAAATATATTAAGATCACAATTTCATCTAAAACTGTAATACTAGATTCCGATAAAAAAAAATCAAAACATAAGAAAGTTAGACAAAACCTTTCAAACAAATTCAATTTACAAACTTTAGATTACCTTTCATATAAATAAAATTTGATATTAAAATGTTTTATTTTATTTAATATAAGTAGTGAAATATTTTATAATTTATATTTAGTTGAAATATATATATATTTTACTTATATTTAAAAATATAATTTTATATATTTAATTTTATTGGAAAGAAATTATAATTTATTTATTTATTTTCTTATATATATTAAATTGTAAAAATTTCCCATTAGGTGAAGAGCAGACTGTGAGAGGGTGTTCTATTAAGACACTCTATGATGTGAAGGTCACCAGTTTGAGACTCTATGGGGAAAATCCAATCATTTGTAAGGGTTGGTCTCTGTGGGAAAAAATCCAATCATTGGTAAGGGTTGGTGTGACTCACGTAAGATGTGATCAATGGGTGATTTTCACAGCTTAGATGTCCCTAGGTCAAGCCAACTCAAGCCATAGGTTAGTCATGTAGTCATCTCAAGACTCGCATAAACTAACAAACAAAAATTATATATTAATTTAATCATTTTAATAAATGTTATATAATATTATTTTTAAAATAATATTCTAAAAAAAAGTAAAACTCTAAAGGAAATTAAATTAATAATTAAATTATTGCCCTGGAGGTGCTCTCCAACCCAGTATGGTAGAGATGTTGTAATGTCATGTTTAACAATATGATTCCTCTATTTAGAGCCACCATTGTAAGCCAAATTTGCTCACCTCGAGGTTTTAAGACCCCCATTGGGTTTCTAGTAAGTTGAAAATAGGGGAGAAGCTCCCCAATTCATAGTAAGGGGCAGTTGTTACAGAATTCAGTCACGGCTTCCAACAACAATCACAACACACAAGGTCTTATATTGAATGGTATAAATTATGAAATAGGAGTGATTAAGATGAAGATATTTTTGAAGAATTTGGACTGTTAGGGAGAAACAACCACAAAATATGAAGAACCTAAAGTTGTAGAATTAGTAGCAATGACAAATGCCCAAAAAAATGCTTCAACATAGAGCAAAAGAAAGGATTCATTAGCACCATGGAATCTGCACAATGGAGTTGAAGACTCCATATTCCCCAAGATTGCAATAGCAACTAGTGCTCATTAAACTTGCAAAAATTTGGAAAAAGCATACGAAAGCACAAACAGGTCAAGAATGCAAAGCTCCATATCCTCAAGAAGAAGCTTGAAAGTTTGAAACTCATGGAGAGGATTTCACTGATCAAAAGGTGGTTGAGAAGATTTTCGGAAGTCTCCCACCTTTATTTGACATGCTTGTAACAACCATAGAAGAAAGTAAAGATGTGGTCCAAATTTCAATTGAAGAATTGTTAGGATCAATGTTAAATCATGAGCCAAGCATTAAAGGTATAAATGACTCATTAGAAAATTCCTTTTCAAACTCAAGCCACAATTAATAGAGGAAGAGATAGAGGTAATAGAAGAAAAGGTAGAAAATGAAGAGGATATTCTAGCAATTGAAACAACACAGCAAGTCAACATGAGTAGCCATATGATCAACCTCAGAATCAAAGAAGAAGAGGCATAACAAAAAAGGAAGAGGAAGGATGGACAAGTCAAATATACAGTGTTATTACTGCAAGAAGTATGACCATTTTGAAAGTGAATGCAAGAAGAAATACTCATATTTGAACAAAGGAAGTGTAGATGTTTCAAGCACTAATGAAGATACAACATCTTCCATGTTTCTTACTTGTTTAGCAGCATAAGAAAAAAACAATGAAGATATTTGGTTATTTCACAATGGCTACAGTGACATGTAACATATATGTTTTTTCAAGTTTTGATGAAACACTTAAATCTTACATTAAATTGGGCGGTGATCATATTGTTAATTCCTTAAGAAAAGGTATTGCTACAGTTGTAAACAAGTAGAATGAAAAGGACATTCATATTGTCTATTGTGTACAAAGTTTGAAAAAAAATCTATTAAGTGTAGTACAAATGAATGAAAATGGTTTTGAAGTCAAGTTTAAAGGTCATACCTACACAATTCTTGACAAGCCACCCAATCAAAGAGTCATAGCGAGGATCCAAATGACCAAAAGTACAATATTTCCTCTTTTCATGAGAACTATCAAGCAATAATTATTATATGCTCATTTTGTAGAAATTTCTAATGAATCTTGGCTATGGCATCTTAAATATGGCCATTTAGCTTTTAATAGTCTTGATATCTTGAAAAATAAGTCTATGGTCCTAGGTTTACTAGCAATAGATGTCCATCATAATCCATGTGAAAGTTGTATTCTTTCCAAACATGAAAGAAGCAATTTTCCAAGTACTAGAGCCTAGAGTCTACTTGAGCTAGTTCACATAGATCTTTGTGGTCCAATTTAAACCCAATCAAAAGGAGGAAGTTTTTATGTTATAATATTTATTGATGATTTCAATAGAATAACATGGGCCTTCTTCATAACAAAAAGTCCGATACATTTGTAAAATTCAAGTAATTCAAATCAATTTCAAAGAAGCAAAGTGGTAAGAAAGTTAAAGTATTAAGATCATATGGAGGAGGAGAATATGATTCTAAAGAATTTGCGGCATATTCCAGGGATCAATGTACCAAAAAGAAATTTACAACAAGGTACACTCCAAAACAAAATGGATTAGTTGAAAGGAAAAATCAAACAGTCATGAATATGGAAGGAAGCATATTGAACACAAATAATTTGCAAAATGATTATTGCATGGAAGTTGTAACAAGTTCAGTTTATATTTTAAATAGATTTCCAACCAAAACCATCAAAGGTAGAGTTCCCTTAGAATCTTGGAGTGGTATGAAGACAAGTGCATCACACTTGAGAATATTTGGTTATGTAGCCTATGCACATATTCGAGGATATGAGAAGGAAATTGAATGAAACAATAAAAAAATGCATATTCGTTGGTTATAGTGAAGAATCAGAGACTTATAGATTGTACAATCTTGTCACCAAAAAAGCAATTATTTCAAGAGATGTTAAGCTACTTGCAGATCAAGCATGGAATGATGAAGATAATAAAACAAATAGAAATCAAGTTTCTCCACATGCATTTGAAAAAAGTGAAATAACAGAAGTGGAACAACCGAGACAAGGACTCCCATGATTACAAGTTCCTTTAGGAGGGGAAAATCAAGGAGGCCATAGTCCATCCTCAAGTAGTGAATCTAATCCCACCATTTCAGAGAAAACAAGAAGTTTGAGAGAAATTTATGAACAACTAGATAATGAACAAACACATTTTGTCTTGTTATCCTGTCAACCAACACATTTTGAAGAAGCAATAAAAAATATAGAATGGATTGAAGCTATGAATGAAAAAATCACAACAATAGAGAAGGATGAGACATGGAGTCTTGTATATCTATCAACTGGACAAACAAGAATTGGAGTTTTATTGGTCTATAAGACCAAGCTTAATGAAAAAAAGGAAAATTGAAAATCATAAAGCTATATTGGTAGCAAAAGGCTTTGCATAGAATCCTATAGTGGATTACGAATAAACCTTAATCCCAGTAGTAAGGTTGGATACTATTAGAATAGTATTAGTAATATCAACAAAAAATCATTGGCCAATTTACAAAATGGATATCAAATCAACATTTTTAAATGGAATCTTGAAGGAAGAAGTTAATGTAGATGAAACTCCAAGATATGAAGTCAAGAGTCAAGGGTTGAAAGTTCACAAGTTAAAAAGGGCTTTGTGTGGTTTAAAACAAGCCCCTAGAGCATGGTACAACATAATTGATTCTTTTCTGCTCAACAAAGGATTCAAACACAACATTAAGGAACACACACTCTAATAATAACATGTCTAGAAGGTAATATTTCGATTGTTTGCATTTATGTTGATGATGTGATTTACACAAGAAATTTGCAGCTTGAATATTTTTAAAATGTTATGGCAAAGGTATTTGAGATGACCAATACGTGGAATATTATATTGGAACAGAAGTTGGACAATATGGAAAAGGAATTTTCATTTGTTAAAGAAAGTATGCAAGATATCTTTTGACAAGGTACAAGAGGAGTGAATGCAATCCAACAAACACACCAATTGTCCCATGAACCAAGCTAAGGAAAGATGAAAATAGTCTAGCAGTGAATTCCACTTTGTACAAGCAACTAATACACAACCTAATGTATCTCACAAAAACAAGCTCTAACATAATGCATATGGTAAACCTTATATCCATGTTTATTGATTTGTATTGGATCATTATATTACTTTTCATCTATTTTGAGGATTTTATAATTGGAAAGGTGGAGGAATTAGTTCATAGGACCATTTTTACTAGCGGGGCCCAATTTGGTAAATTGAGCTCTGAAACCTTCTAGGAGCACTTTGAGGCATCAAATGAAATTTTTGGGGGTAAAATTTTTCTTCTTTAGCATACCATATTTTCTACCTATTCTACATGTAGAGACCTTTCTAACAGTGCACATATGACCTCAATTAGAGTCAGTATGCGAAAGTTATGCCACCCAGAACTTGACCTTCCTATTTTGGCCACAATATTTCAATAGGATGCCCATTATTCATGGGAAAGGGGATAGCCACATAATCATGATGAAAAATATTCTAGAAGAGTCCATATTGTAAATCTAGTTAGGATTTGGAGTCAAACCTAACCACTAGTAAGCTATTGGGTTTTGTTATAACCGAGCCACTAGGAGGAAAACCAGTTCCATTATTTTTCAAGGCATTTTGTTCCATAGACACACAGAGTTTCCAAGAGGGACAGGGAGAGAGTACATAGAGAGGATTTGTGCACTGGAGTAGCCCACAGGCCATAGACCTTCTTTATACTTGCAACCTTTTTCTACTTAGCAAAAGAGATTAGAGCGACCATACCTTCTAGCTAGATTTTCTCTCGAAAGCATTTCCCTGGATATATTGTGTCAATAATGATTTTTTATATTTTATTTTTTTATCCTCTAATTTTACCTGTAATTATAATTTGCATGCACATATAATAAACAATAATTTATGGATCCATAATTCTAAATAGAAATAAACCTCATAGTGTAGATTTAGGATTTTGAAGTGTAACTTATAAGATCTATTGTGATGAACTGTACAGTGGAATATCAATGGAAGTTTACAACTAATATTGGTGTGAGAGCAGGTTTCTTTTGGCATATTACAGACATTTTTAAGGGATCTGGATTGTCTAAGCCAAAAGTCGTGAAACCCAAGTCGTAGTTGACGAATTTGTGAATATCCCTCTTAATCCTACAGAGGAGAGGACTTCTTAGTTACAAGCACAAGTTTTAGATATAAACCATAACATGAATCTCCTCATGGTAGCCTTGACCAACAAGCTCAGGTTATTTAGAGAATATGTGGTTTCTAATGCAAAGGCTTAATCAGAGGGGAGATCAAGAGATTGGGAAGAAATAAAGGAGTCAAAGAATGAACCCGAAAGATATCACCCCTGTTTGAGTGTTATGAGCCTTTCACAATGCTTGTTCAAAATGGAACTGAAGGTATATATCAAGTAGTACCAAGGTGAGATTGACATCTAGGAGTTAAATCACTAGTTGTGGAAATTATAATTTCATTTGCATGGATGAAATTAGAGGGTCATGCCTTGACCTGTTGGGAAAATCACATTGAGACCTTGAGTTTGGAGGGAGATCCTATAGTGACCAAGTGGGAGGACTTTAATACCCTAATAAAGTCACAATTTTACCCCATCGAGTATGTAGACGATAATGGATCCAATAGCACTACTTAAGGTAGAAGCAAGGGCAGAGTGTACATGAGTACACCAAAAATTTTTAAAATATGGAAATAATGTTGGATATCTCCTCAAAGAATCCAAATGTAATCCTCAAGTATCTAGGGGCTCTACGCATCCATTTGTAGAAGAAAGTGATCCAATTCAATTCCATATTGGTGGACGAGGGTTGTGTATGAGAATAGTACCTAGAAAACATAGGCTAGAAGAAAGAAAAATCAAGTAGATCGAAGCAAGAGGAGCACCAAGGCACTTATAAGGAGGGGAAGAAGAAGTGGAAAGGAGGAAAATTGAAAAGGATGAAAACCATAACACACCAGTCCAAAGATCCCAACAACCAATACAACCAATGTTATGCTGACCATATTAAAGAGGAGAAGTGTTGAAGTTGCATCCAAAGTTTAACCCAAGTAATAAAAAGAAAGATAATAAGAAGAATCTCATGGTCACTAATTTGAGAAACTAGGTTAAAGTAAATTAATGTGGATGAGAAGATCCCCTGTACATCAGTGGAGAAGGAGGTAAATTTAAGTAGCTTTCAACAACAAGAAGATAATGAAAATACAAGGCTATTGCATATAAAGATACATGTTAGGAAGACAAAGATTGACGCTCTATTTGACTCAGGATTGTAGGTGAATCTCATTGCAATAGAGATTATAAAAAAATTTGGATTGGAATCTCATGATCATCCAATCCCATATCCATTGGGACGGGTAAATAAGGATGTGTTTGAAAGTAAGTATGTTCGATCTTCATAATGACATGTGTAATTGTGATTTTATGTAAATGATGTAAAGAAGAAAAATAAAATTACTATTGTAATGATTGCCTCATGGGTTTCATGAGCAAGGAATTTCATGATTCCCATTGTGACCCTTTAGGATTTGTCATCTAGTCATAAAAGTCAAAGAGAGTCGATTTCATGTATGAAGAACCCTTCTTGGGCATGTTACAAATGTATATCAGTATATAGGATAGTCTAGTAGCCCTACAAGGCATGCACACATTATTCTTCTTCAAGTCTGCCTCAAGATAAAATAAATAACACATGTCCGCTTCACCTACTGGAGACACAAATGTTCATATGTTCATGTCAACTTATTTACTTTAGACCAAAACTATATATACAGGGCTAGGGTCTTTGCATCATAAGAATATAGAACTCGGGCTAACACAAATAGGCAGAAATTCAGGTCTTTTTCCTATAACAAGTTTGGACATTACAGTGGAGACATTGTTGGAAATAATACTGAGAGGGGGGGGGGTGAATCAGTATTATTCAAATCAATAACTTTTTCCTTTCAAACTCTTAGTTATATATGCTACATCAATGAAGGTAACTTGCGTGTACATGCAACTGTCTTTAAAGAAACCAACATATATCCAACAAACTTATGAGTCAGTTAATTCATCCTACATTGTCTTTAATCAATGTTGTTTGGTCAATTTAGTGTGTCCTAAATTGCTACATTAATTATCAATCCGGGAGTCGTAAACTGATGAAGTGTGGCGCACTATATGTGCAAGAAAACCTCTCTCTTACTTTTTGTCGTTTTCAATTTTTATTTTGTTTTGGGGGATTTTATCTTCGTTTATCTCCTAAATGGAAATCCTATTCCTAAGTCTCCAGAAGGAAAGTATGGATATAGATTTTAGGCAATTATGTCCTCTATAATGATTCTCAGAACTTGACACTTCAAAAAGTCCTAGAACATATTAGTGATGAAAGTAATACTTGAGCAAGAATGAAAATGAGCTGCTATCTAAAACAAATATTAAACTATTGATCATGAAACCATTATAAACTACTGCACTCAAACAAATAAAAAATTGCAATCTAATCAAATCACATCATTCATAGTTCGGTACCTCGCCAAGTAGTCTAAGCTATGGCTTTCAGAAACACCGTCAATGATATGGCCAATCTGATATTTAATTTGCAAAAAAGTAAAACTAAAATCAAATTATATTATTCATAGTTCGATACCTCGCCAAGTAGTCTAAGCTATGGCTTTCGGAGACACCGTCAATGATATAAGCAATCTGATATATAATTTGCAGAAAAGTAAAACTAAAATCAAATTACATTATTCATAGTTCGATACCTCGCCAGGTAGTCTAAGCTATGGCTTTCGGAGACATCGTCAATGATATAAGCAATCTGATATCTAATTTGCAGAAATGTAAAGCTAAAACCAAATCACTTCATTCATATTCCGATACCTCACCAGGTAGTCTAAGCTATGGCTTTCAGAGACACCGTCAATGATATGAGTAAGTTGATTTCTAAACTATCTAACAAAGCAAGTGAACAAAACTGAAATCAACAAAACAGAACTGGAATTAAAAGCTAAGAAAAGCAAGTCAGCAGAAAGATTGATTCCATGTCACTAGTTTTTGCAAAAAGAAATGTGTTAAAAGTGCCTGGGCCTACTCTAACCTGGAACTTACACACACTGATCAGCGTTAACAACAATGTACGAAGCATGTAAAATTATGAACAAGAATGAAGTGTTAGTACCATAATAAATGAAATATACACAAGTGAATAACTATGGCATATATGCAATAGACATAAAGAAACACTACATGAAACTGTACAACAATAAGAAAATGAAACCTCAACATGCAGGGGCCCTCTGCACGGCCTCGGTCAATAGGCTATTAATCCAAAATTACACTCACGCAATCATGTAGAAAAAGAGTTTTCTTTTATATCAAAACAGAGGACAATTCCATAGTGGGACTAGTGTCACGACACAACAACTTAACAGTGAAATTACATAAGCAAAAAGACTAACTGTATGCATTTGGAAACGCGTTATTTATAACAAGAAACTCATAACTGTTTTCCTGTGCAACTACATTAACAAAGGACACGTAAAAGACAGCGTCCATGGATTTAGAATAATGGTTGCCGAGATTATTAAACCTATCAAGGGTGGCTATTGGATTCGCCTTGTGGAGCAGTCCACAACTGTCGATATGTCCCCAGGGATCTAGGAACAGCCACGAAAATCGTTCACGTGCTTGGAAACAGAGCCCTGTTGCCGTAGGACTCCTCTGTTTGACCACCGCTTGACCACCGTTGACCATGTCTTTCCCTGATGAATCTTGCTGAACCAATAGGACCTGATCCATGTCCAGGTCATTTCCAACTTGCCCATGTGGCTTGCTTTGCCTAATGACACCTACAATGTAGAGTTGAACAAAAACAACTGCAGAAAGTTGAATCAGCTGCAGAAAGTGACAGGATTCCGCAGCTAATGAGTAAAAATCTAGTTCAAATAGCAAACACAAAACATAGTTAGAAAACCATTTTAATACTCTTTTGGAATCAATATGCAATTATTTTGATAGCTTAGGAGGTCGAGGTGAGTGGGAAAAGTCTAGGAAAGTGTGTAGGAGAGATGCAAGTTTAGGGCTCAACATACCCCCATTGTGAAGGTGTTGCATGTCCCCATGCAACCAAAACTTTGACCATCCTCCCTTTCGTTCATGTGCTCTGAGACCTCTGCCAACACATCCAGCCCTTTTCTCCTCTTCCTTGGTAGTGCTAACATTCTGGGCTTTCTCATCAAGCATCTGAATTTGAGGTTGATAAGAGCTCTACTGAACCTCTTGCCCTTTTTCTTTAGTTTCCTATTCTTCTTCTGCCATAGCCCAAGATGCAACATCATGTTGTCATGAATGATCTTATCCAATCTACTTTGTTCCTTCAGTGCTTCATTTTCATGTTTAATGTGTCTATTTAAGACCTCTAGTTCAACAACTTCTTGTTTCAATGATTGGATTCGAGCTTCTTGTGTTGTGTGTGGCTGGATAGATGAAGTGCTTGAACCTATGGCTGTCTTCTCCAAGGATTCTATATAATCATACATCTCTTGTTGATTCGGCTCTATCTCGGGTGTAGTCTTCCTTGGGATTTCCCTAAAATCCTGTTGAGAAGGACTGATCTCAAAGTCTGGCCGAGAAGGACTTATGTCAACATCTGGAGGATTGGTTTCAATATTTGGCTGAGAATGTCGTGGGCTACGGCCTGCTAAAGGTTGTTCCATTGTTTCCCCTCCTAGATCAATAAAGTAGGGCCCTTTGGTTTGTACTGTCCTTAATTTCCCTTTAATACTGGAGCTTCTCCTTAAATGCTGTGGACTAGTGTCTTCTTCCTCCATACTCTGTTTTTCTTTTCCTTTCTTCTTGGCTGCAGCTGATTGTTTCTGAAGATAAGCTAGTCTTTCAGAAAATGTTTGGTGGTCTTCTTTTTGGGAAGGCTCTGGGGTTTGATATATAACTTCTATGTTTCTTTTCCCTTTTGGTTTTCTTTGCTTCTCATCCTTAGTTCTTTCCAGCCTCTCTTCTTGACTAACTTCTTTAGTTTTGCTAGTAGGAGTGTCTTGAATTCTCACACTTGTCTCCTTCCTCCTACTCTTCCTTGCTGAGCTACTCTTTGGTGTCTCAGGTGGTTCTTGAAAGAAGTTCCTAACCAAAAACTATTCCCAGGTGTCCTTCTTCTCTTTCAACTGTATTTCTTATTAAAATTTTCACAAGACCGTGATGGTACAGGTGGGGTTCTTTGTCCTCCATATTCTTTTGTACGGTTGTAGACATCTTTTTCAGGCTGTTTAATAAAAAGTAAGGCAGATTGAGGGTTTGATTTTCTAAGAAATTCATCAGCAACCGGGTGTGGTACATATACATTGACTCAAAACAGCCTTCATATGTAATGAACTATTGGATAATCAACAATAAACTAGCCCACTTCTCTTCTAAAGCATGGACAGGGATTCCTCATTTGAAAATAGTTACATCCATACCTCGATTGTGTAGGATAACCCACCAAGCCTTCTCGTCAACGCTCTCATTCTTGAACCAGTGTTCTCCCTCCTGTGGGAGTTCCATAGCGGCTGTTATAGATGCTTGGTCACTGTAAACTTGAGGTCCCCAATTTCCACCTCTAGGCCGTTAAAAGATCTCGCAAAAGTCTTTGTAATCTCTTTATTGTAGCCTTTGAATTTTTGAATAAATTGTAGCCACCAGGCCTTCTTTAGTATGTTTTTCAATTGCGGGTACCCCTCCATAAACTTGCGCCCTTCCGGTTCTGCTCTCAACAACAAAACCATTCCTTCCTTCTGTCTTAAAATTCGTTTGCGTGAGTAAGGGTTTAGCGGAGGTGAGACGCCTGGGTTAGTGGGTGTGAACATGGTTTATGGAGAAAAAACCAGTGACTGTAAATGGAAAACAGAGAACAGGTAGCAGGAGTGAATTCACGGAATGGAGTGGAGGCTTATGTGAACAAGGTAGAAATGCAACCGTGGCTTCAATAAAATAGTAGGGGAGTAAAGTGAACCCGGTAGAATTTTAAACTGGATGGCTACGGAGTAGACGTAAACACGCTCATGAAATGGCTGCGGAATTTGTGCGGCAGAGAAGAGCCGTGATCAAATCGACCACGTCCCATGATTATAGGTGGAGTGTCAAAGTGAAACCAACATGAGTTAAATCCAAAGGCTAATCATGAGGCCGTTTGAAAAATAAATGCATGGTTTGTGGAGGAATCATAGGTCGTGGAGCAGTTATGGAGGCTATCAATGCCAATCATTGCATATACTAGAGGTATGGTTTCATAACTATGCAAAAATGTGCTTTGAATGCTATTTGAAATAAATTTCTACTCATACCTTGGAATTCTTTCCACTTTTTGTCCATTAACCTTTGATCAGCTACTCCTTATTGATGCTTTTAGGTGCCTCATGTCTTCATAATATGTCCTCGGTCATACCTGCATTTGATTTTTATTATTTTTTACTATCGTCTGACTGGCAATGTTGAATGACAGGGTGCTAGTTGCGGAATCAGTTTACAACTGCGGAAACATGATTCAGCTGTGGAAACTGACACAATGGTCATATGAATGAATGGAGATGGATAAATGATCATTGAGTGAATGAAAACTGGTCATGACAAGACTTTTATTACCAGGATGAAATGAAATGAAATGAGATGAAATGAGTGGAGTGGAATGAAACAAAGTGAAGTGGAGTGGAATGAAGGGAAGTGACATGAAATTGTGGAATGAGAGAGAGAAAGTTTTTTTTTGGAAAATATAGGGCATCAAAAGATTCTGATTTTCGCCCTGTATTTTCTGTATAAGACTACCAATCTGTGATTGGTTTTCA
>APFE030717420.1:0-20838 GCA_000404065.3 Pinus taeda
AGAAGATGACTCACCTCCCTATAATCATCTATATATGGATCCCTCATCACAGAGGTCCAGAGGCTGGAATTTTGTATCTTATAGAGAAGTGCTATTGGTTTTCTGGTGTACATTCATAGTGTTGGGTGATCTAAGCTTTGCTTGAGGTGAAGAAGGGCTTCCCAGCTGGAAGATGATGTTGGGTCAGAACATATGGTTGTAATCCTCTTACTACTTTTCATCTTAATAAAGTTATTCTAGTTTTCTTCCATATTCTTGTGTACTTGTTTATATATACATTTATATGGTTAACACACATCTGGTCCTGTGTTATTTATGAATATAGACCTTTGTTTCTTCGATAGTAGTATGTTATTTTCATTCCACAGGTTCTCTTTGAACCTAGGCAGACGAAGGAGAAGCGGCGAAGCTCTATCAAGAAGGAGAGGAAATCAAGCGCAAGACTAAGGTTGGTCTTCTTGGTTCTCCTCTTGTCTATTTTCATAAAAGAAAACGAAAGTAGACTTTACTTGTTTGTTTCTAAGATAGCCACCCGTCTTAGTGGGAATAGCAGCATCTGAGTGGACACTATTCCTTGTAACAAAATGGCAACCATACTGGGGAACGACTAGATTATTTGTTAGCCTATCTATCTTTGTTTCTTTTATAAACTTACCGACGGAGCCTGAAGCCAAGCCAGCCAGTCTTCGAACTGCAGTTGTTAAACAAATGCAAAGTAAATCAATGCTGCTTCAGTCTATCTCCGAGTTTTTTTTATGAATTAAACAACCAATCTACAAGCAGTCTAATTTCCCTAAGTGGTGGCTCTAGTAACCTCTTTAGATCACCCCTGTGTTTTACATATACTAAACACTACTTACTCGGCCTAAATCCCTGAACTGAATTGCAAACTATGAGTGGAAACGTATTTAAAGACTCACATTGGTACCATCGCACCCTGCCTTCAAGGCAGACTGTATGCATCGCACTTCCCGAGTGCAGTAGGTGCGTTGCGTACTGAATTCACAGTGTGACAGGTAAGATGGTCAGAGAAGGTTAACTTTACCTTCAAACTGTGGTTTTTTCTCACTGTTTTCAGTCCTATTCAGGAGTTTTGCTGTCTGTAGTCATTGTATATCTGTGAAAACCCCCTTCTCTTGCATTATTCTGCCTCCTTAGTGCAAAGAACTATAATTTCTTTTATGTATTGTGCGTCATTTTCAGTTCTCGTTTGCAAAAAAGTAGCATAGTCGAACTGTCGTTTCTGGATCTGAAAATGTCGTAGCTGTTTTTTGCAGTTTTAGAAGACAATCCTATTGTTCTTGATAGCCGGGTATACAGTTACTATTGCATATGATTTGAATTAGTAGTTTTTAAAGTGTCGAAAAGCAATTTTCATTTCAAAATCACAAAGTGTCTCTCTTACCTTCACTCCATTTTGAAAAGAAATTTGTTGAGCATTGTCGCTTTAAAAGTAATTCAGATTTGCACATAGATTTCTTATCATCATTCATACATTAAGAAGGCTGAAAACAAATACATGCATGTGCATTTTCATTTCGACTACTTGGTTTGGTTTAGGACAGTGCATTTAGCGTGTGCTCTGTGCTCTTTGCTGCAAGATACTTAACTTTCTTTCCTTAGTAGCTAGGATTTTCATTGCCGAAAGAAGATTAAACATTTGTTTATCATCTTAGACTACATTTTAGGAATTATATACACATCACACGGTGAACTTGAAAGGAAAATTTTTAAGAAAGATCAACTTAAAATAAATTTAATGAATCTAACAATGCTTTGGAACCTAACGCACAACATCTAGAGGTCTAGGCTAGAGACGTATTCCGGCGTCGTAAAACCTAGTAACTGTTGTTTTCATTGTTGGTTGGGTGATTCCTCCACTTTGAAGCGACAAGTGCCAGTACGGACTTGTGCTCCCACGTACCATCGAGTATATATTGGGAGACCACAATAGGCGCATCCTTTTTCCTTAGTAAGTCATGTCTGCCGCCCTATCGATCGTAATGCATTGAACATAGCATTCAGGAAGATTGACTGCCGTAATGTAAAAAGTATTCTGCAGTTTTGCGATTGGTTTGGTAATCCCCTCTGCCT
The DNA here is from genome assembly GCA_000404065.3 of Pinus taeda. Lineage (NCBI taxonomy): Eukaryota > Viridiplantae > Streptophyta > Pinopsida > Pinales > Pinaceae > Pinus > Pinus taeda. Next base: position 2,095 of record APFE030717420.1, read on the forward strand.
AGATCTCCAGAGAATTCCATTTTGCTCCTTTTCAGACTCCTTAAAAGAAAAGGTCCTATGAGTGGTTGTCACTTCAGGCTCAATAAAAATCAAAGGCGACTAGTGTCATCTTTTGTTTTTTCTCGACTCTTTAAAATTGAAAAAACAAGTTGTGTCAAAGCGTCTAAAAATTTATTTTAAATCGGAATAACAACACAAATTCCCCCGTTGGTCTTTAGGTTGAGAAAATGGAGTCTACCAAACAAGGATTTCCCCTTGGAGGAAATCCTTGTCCCTTCTCCTCTTGGGGAGATGTTGGTGCACCCCATATGGCCACTTTGTCACTTCCAGGGTTGATAATTGGTTTTCATGTCTGGATCTTCTCTACCTCTGTCGTTCAGAATCCCGTAATTCCTAAAAAGTCAAGTCAGCAACTAGATGACACTAGAGTTGCCTCCCAACCTTCTACTTCATCTGATTCTTCCTCTCCTCCTTCCTCTTCACTTGATAAAGCCGATAAAGCTGAAAATCAAGTAACTGAGATGAAGAAGAAGCAGAAAGAGAAAAAGGAAAAGAAGAAAAAGGAACCAAAATTGAAAGGGGGAAACCAAGCGTCATCTAGCGAAAATCCTCACACCGCACCGTCGAAACCTAAATCTCCTTGTGTCATTTGCCAATGGAGACCACTATCACCGAGATTGTCCCTGCATCCCTCGGATCCTTAAGGACCGGTCCTCGTTTGCCACAATCCGGTGGCATCAACCTCTGACGATCATGTTGAATGCACACCATCAACCAGTGAAAGTGAAGCACCTGGACAAAAAAGGAATCCTAGATTTCCTTGTAAATTGTGTGAAGGCAATCACACCGTCCACCGTTGTCCCTTCCTTGATGAAGCTAAAATAGTTTTGGATGACCATCCTGCTTCACCGCTACGGCTTCCTCCTAGATATAAAAAACTCTTGCCAAGTCCTCCACTGGTTGAAAATCCGGCTAGCCCGTCATTATGGTCAGCCGAAGCGTCTATCATTGAAAATGAACCCTCTGAATCCATACCAAACGAAAGTCAAAAGGTCGAGACAACAGTTGATACCGTCACTGAAGAGAAAGAGAACAACACCGTTCAAATTATTTTCATAAACACAGATTCTGATGAACTTGGGGGTAGTCCACCCGTTCCTTTATCACAGGGAGGAAGTTCATCAAAGTCATATCCAGGCGTCTATTCGGCCCCACAACCAAGCAACCCAGTCGTTTCCTTCGACTGGAATCTACTAGGCAGATGTTATTCTCTTAACCTTCAAAAGATACCCAAATACAAAATATGCGAAGAAAGATACCCAGAACATAGAATAGTGAGAGTCAACAAAAAATATTTTATTATTCAGAAAGCAATGTTCACTGGCCTCTTCGAGGGGGCAACCTCCAATAGAGCAGAGCTCGATTCAAAAATAAGACACGATGCTCCTCGCAGGGAGTCTCTATCCTTTATATATGACTCATACATGCAATATCGTGGATCAATACCATGAGTTTTATTAATACCATCTATCTAATACCATGGCCCATTTGCAACTAACTGTGGTCCCATCATTAATAGCAGGTTAACCACTTAAAATTATTAATATGGGCTTTATTGACTCTTTATTATGACGTGATCCCACAACATAAATAAGGGGGTTAGGGTGGGACCCTTAACATGCCCTCCCCCTTAAGAATAACCTTGTCCTCAAGGCTGAAGCTGTGGAAATTGCTGAAGAATAGTGGCTGGTTCCCAAGGTGCATCTTCCGGAGAGGTGTCTTTCCACTTGACGAGGACTTCCCTTACCACTCGGCCACGCAAGGGCCGTTCTCGTGTGTCCAGGACCTATTCAGGTTGGAGCCAGATTGACCCTTCCTCGTCCAATTCAGGTAGACTGGTTTGAATTCTGCAATTGTTCCCAATCACTTTCTTGAGGCATGAGACATGGAAAATTGGATGGATTTTTGCAGTAGGCGGCAAAGCCAGCTTATATGCTACTTATCTAATGCGCTGAAGTACTTGATATGGTCCATAGAATTTTGGAGATAGCTTCTGACAACCCTTGTCTTTGAGTGATGTTTGCTTATATGGTTGCAGCCTCAAAAATACCTGATCCCCTTCTTGAAATTAGGGCTCTGAGCGACGCTGGTCTACCTGTTGCTTCATGCGGTTTTGAGCTTGATGAAGATTCTCTCTATGATGGGCGAGCATGGTTGAACGGGCTTGTAGGAGTTGATCCACTGCTTGTACCTTTGAGCATCCCTTGATATAAGAAGTAGGGGAAGGAGGGAGTTGACCGTATACTGCTTCATAGGGAGTCATTTTGGTGGTGGCATGATAGTTGGTGTTATACCACCATTCAGCCAGAGGTAACCACTGTACCCAAAGATGTTTCTTTTCTAAAGTGAAACACCTAAGGTAGGTTTCCAGACATTTGTTGACGGCTTCAGTTTGACCATCTGTTTGTGGATGATAGGAAGTGCTGAGTTTTAGTTTGGTGCCTTGTGGCCTGAAGAGTTCCTGCCAAAAATTACTGGTGTAGATCAGGTCACGATCGGACACAATAGAAGTGGGCATGCCATGCAATTTGAAGATCTGATCCATGAAAGATTGAGCAACCAAAGTCAGTGTAAACGGATGGGGTAGGGCGCAGAAATGAGCATACTTTGAAAGTTTGTCCACAACCACCATGATGACTGACTTGTTTCCGGACTTTCGAAGACCTGTAATGAAATCCATAGAAACCTCCGTCCATATTGATGCCGGGATGGGCAATGGTTGTAATGTTCCTGGTGCTTTGACAGTCTCCCCTTTGTGGTGTTGACAGACATCGCATTCTCCTACAAAAGTAAGGATGTCCTTTTTCATGCCTGTCCAAAAAAATGATCTTCTGGTGTGAGCATACGTCTTTTGAAAGCCTGAATTTCCTATAAGGGGGGATGAGTGCAATTCTGCCAAAATGCGACTTTTGAGGCTGGATGTTGGTGATATTACGACTCTGTCCCTGTAGCGAAGAATCTCATTCTGCCACGAGTAGCCCTTGGTGGGATTTGGATCTGCCTCCAATTGAGAAATGAGTTGGGAGAGCCTGGGATGTGAAAACCATTCCCTGTGAGCCTCTTCAATCCATTCTGGAATGGGAAGGGAAATTGTTAGTAGGGTACTTTCTTCCTCAAATTGGCGAGATAATGCATCTGCTACACTATTTTCTTGCCCTTTTTTGTAAACGATCTCATACTCATATCCCAGCATTTTGGCGAGCCATTTATTTTGTTGTGGGGAGGATAGGCGTTACTCCAAAAATATTTAATACTGTGATGGTCTGTGCAGATTTGGAAACGTTGCTCCAGTAAGTAAGGACGCCAGGTCTCTACTGCATGTAAGATGGCCATCATTTCCTTCTCATAGGTAGATTGACCCAGATTCTTCCCACTTAGGTGTTGGCTTTTGAAGGCCAAAGGTCGACCTTCCTGCATTAAGACTGCCCCAATACCTGTACCCAAAGCATCACATTCAATGACAAAAGATTTGGTGAAATCTGGTAGTGCTAAGACTGGAGTGGAACACATGGAATTTTTTAGAGCTGTAAATGCCTGTTGTGCATCCTCATTCCAGAAGAATGAATTTTTCTTCAGGAGTTGCGTGAGGGGCTTCGCTATGCGACCATAATTGCGGACGAATTTGTGATAATAGCCTGTGAGACCCAAAAATCCTCTCAGGCTCTTCAAGGTCTTAGGTTGAGGCCAATCCTACATTGCCTGGATCTTTTTGGAGTCCACCCTGACACCTGCACGCCACATAATGTGGCCCAAATACTCAACTTCTTCCATGCCAAACGAAAACTTGGACATATTAACAAATAATTGATGCTTGCATAGCAGTTGCAAGAGTAGATCTACATGCTGAAGATGTGCGGCCCAAGTGCAACTATAGATGAGGATGTCATCGAAGAAGACAAGAATGAATTTCCTGAGATATGGTTTGAGAAGATGGTTCATAAGGCTCTGAAAAGTAGATGGGGCATTACAAAGACCGAATGGCATGACCAAGAACTCATAATGGCCTTCATGAGTTCGGAAAGCACTCTTTGGAATGTCGACTTCCTTCATGCGAATTTGGTGGTAGCCTGAGCGAAGATCCAGCTTAGTGAAGAATTGAGCCCCATTGAGTACATCCAGCAAATCATCAACCACCGGGATGGGAAATTTATCTTTGACTATCAACTTATTGAGGGCCCTGAAGTCTAGACACATCCGCCATTCCCCATCTTTCTTGAGTACCATGACCATCGGTGATGAATAAGGACTAATGCTGGGACGTATGACACCTACTTCCAAAAGTTCCTTGATTATTTTTTCTATTTCATTCTTTTGGGTGAGCGGATATCTGTATGGGCGCAAAATTGGGGGTTGGGCCCTAGGAACCAAGGTGATGCTATGATCATGTTCCCCTCTCGAGGGTGGAAGCTCATGAGGCTTGTCAAAGACCGGCAGATGGTTATTTAAAATCTTTTGCATCTCAGGATGAATCGGTAGAGACTTGGTTTCGACTGCCTGGATGGCATTAAATTGAGCTATAACTACATGATGGCCCTTTTTTAGCAATTTTTCCATCCTATGGGAGCTGATGATAGAGGGGGCTCCCGATTAGAGTCCACGGAGGGTATGTGTGGAGTTGTTCTGCTTAAAACTCATATATAACTCCCGGAAATCCATTGTGATTGGCCCAAGAGTGCAAAGCCATTCAGCCCCGAGGACAATGTCACACCCACCCATGTGTAGTGCAAACATGTGGGTCTTCAACTGATAATCCCCATTTGAAGTTTGACATTTTCATAGCGGCCTTCACATTGCATTGTGCCCCCATCCGCAATTTGGACTTGGAAGTTAGAAACTGCTCGTACAAAACAATGCACTACTTCCGCGAATTTTTGATGGATGAAATTATGTGTACTTCCACTATCAATCAGGACTACTACTGGGCGATGTTTAATAAAACCTCTGATTTTGAGAGTTTGAGGTGAAGAAATCTCTGCCAGAGCATGCAGTGAAATAACTAGTTTGTCAGGGACATTGTCCTTTTGGTTGTCCTCTTCTACCACCTCAGGTTCCTCAAGTGGTGGATCTTCCTCCGATGAGCTGTAATCAGTGGCATCAATTTGAAAAAATTTGGGCTCCTTGCATTTGTGACCAGGAGAGTATTTTTCATCACAGTAGTAACATAATCCCTGCTTTCTTCTTTCGGCCATTTCTACAAGTGACACCTTTTGAACCTTAAGTGTTTGAGTCGTGCTGTGAGCCTGTGGGGGCCGACCCTTGGCAGTGAAATTTGGGCGAGTGGACAGGGCTACTAATGCATGTTCCACGTTACAAGCTACCTTGCAAGCCTCAATCCATGTGGGAGCGTGGTGCAGTTGGAAGTGGGCTTTTATGGCCTCTTTAAGACCGCTGATAAAACATTCCGTGTAGAACACATCTGAGAGACCCCTAGTGCGGAAGGCTAAGGCTTCAAAGGCTGTAATATATTCATCCACTCTGCCAGTCTGTTGGAGCTTAGTAAGGCGACCCAAAAAAGAAGATTCCTAGTCAAAGCGTTTTGTAAGAGCTTTTTTGAATTTGTCCCAAGTCAAAAAAGGTGCATTGCAACATTGATGCCATTCCCACCATTGCCACCTTTCATTGTCCAATTACATGCTCCCCACCATAAGCTGAGTCTCATTATCTAGGATGTTATTCAGATTGAAATACTGCTCCATTTGTGCTATCCATGCCGCCGGTGAGAACCATCAAATTTATGCATATCCAACTTGGGAGGTCTCAGACGGGATTGTTGTTTTTGGGGGCCTCGGAGGTGAGGAGAATGGCTAGACTCACCTTCACTGTGTCCATTGCCAATATATGCCTCCTCATGGGCTTCCTCCTTACCCTTCGGGATTACACTCGGGATTAATATTGTTAGATTGTCAAGCTAAGTTTGGAGGGATTGCAAGGTTTGTTCAAGTTTGTCCATCCTCTCATTAGCCGTAGCTTGAGCTCTAGTTTCTATCATGCACCGACCTGATGCTCTTGAAATTTGGGACTGCCAAAATTTTTTTCACTAAGAGTTGAATGGTACCACCGTGCTCAGCTCATCGTCCTGATTCTGATGGGCTAGATCACCAATAAGCACCCTGGGAGATCTTAGACTCTTTTTTTTAAAATCCTAACGAAGTTTTACTCCTTCCTTAGCAATACTGCAGTCGTCGAATCCTCAAAATGTTAATGTTGTCAAAAGTCCTATGAAAATCATGCTCCCGTATAGGAACCCCACACAACTACTCAGATCAGGTGGATCTGAGAGATCTGAATGGCTGATCGGATAGCTCTGAGCGGCGGAATAGATTGCTACTATGAATTTGATGGATCTAATAGATCAGACTGTTGTCTGCTGCTACTGCACCCTTTTGCGCAAGCGGATCTGGCAGAGATGATGCGTGATCCCAAGATAGAAAAGGGAACTATGGTCTCGAGGAGTGTCAGGTGCTACAGATCGCAATATACATAAGGGTCTGACAGTAGTACTCGACCCAATGTTTCAGGGCTCTAACTAAGGAGGATCAACCATACCCTTAGCCGTACAACCCGACTACCCTATCGTACGGGCAAGTAATCTCTCCGAGTGCTGTTATCGGTGTACTGTAGTAGCAAGACGGCCGACGGTTTATCTATGGCTAGGTTGCGGAGGAGCTAGGGGGATTCCGATATACCCAGAAGGTACGTAGAAGACAATCCGTACGCGGTTCTGTCTAATGCGCTACTACTCGAAGGGGTACCCACAGGGGTTACAAGGGAGTCCAACAAGCATGACCACCTCTTGTATTTCCTGCGTGCATGCCTCCCCAAATCCGCAGGTTTATGCGCTCAATGACAGATCCCGTGTTTTAAAGACGTCGGAACACGTCTCAAGCCAAAAAAAAATTTGCTAAGAAATGGAGATCCCACCGGCCCTGGAAAGTGCTCTGATACCACTTGTTATGCTCTTAACCTGCAAAAGATACACAAATACAGAATATGCAAAGAAAAATACCCAGAACATAGAATAGTGAGAGTCAACAACAAATATTTTATTATTCAGAAAGCATTGTTCACGGGCCTCTTCGAGGGGGCAACCTCCAATAGAGCAGAGCTCGATTCAAAAATAAGACACGATGCTCCTCACAGGGAGTCTATACCCTTTATATAGACTCATACAGCAATACCATGGATAATACCATGGGTTTTTTAATACCACTATCTAATACTAGGCCCATTTGCAACTAACTGTGGTCCCGTCATTAATAGCGGGTTAACCACTTACAATTATTAATATGGGCTTTTCTGACTCTTTATTATGACGTGATCCCACTACATAAATAAGTGGGTTAGGGTGGGACCCTAACAGAGGATCAGGCAGTGCTAGTACTGGTGTTGTACTAATCTTTTCTTTCAAGGTGTCAAAGTCTTTCTGATGTTTGCCTCCCCACTGAAACACTTTGTTCAATCCTGTTAAAGCATGTAAGGAAGCTGCAATTAAGGAAAAGTTAGAAATGAATTTTCTTGAATATTGTGTTGCTCCTAAGAAGCTCCTAACTTCTATAACAGATTTGGGTTTAGGCCAGTTTACAATGATTGCAACCTTAGAGGGATCTATCTTCAATTCACCACCCCCTGCTATATGTCCCAAATAATTCAAAGATGTTCTACCAAATTCACATTTTGAGAGTTTAACATAAGGTTTTTCTCGTTTCAAAACATCTAGTGTCTGCTTAACATGCTTTAAATGTTGTTCCCATGTTTTGCTAAATATCATAATGTCATCCAGATATACAATAATAAAATCATCAAGAAAAGGTTTTAGTACATCATTCTATATTCTCATGAAAGTAGCAGGAGGATTAGTTAAGCCAAAAGGCATAACCAGTCACTCATACAATCCCTGCTTTGTCTTGAAAGCAGTCTTCCATGCATCTTGTTTTGCAACTATGACCTAATGGTATCCACTATGCAAGTCTAGCTTGGAAAAATAAGCAACTTCTTTCAATTGATCTAATAGATCATCTATGTCAGGAAGGGGATAATGATTTTTTATTGTTATCTTATTCAGTTCTTAGTAGTCAATGCACATTCTCCATGAGCCATCTTTCTTTCTCACCAAAATGATACCAACCCACATGGTGATGTGCTAGGTCTGACGAACCGCTTCTTGAGCAACTCCTGCACCTGCTTCTTGATTTCTGCATTCTCTAAAGCGGACAACCTATACATTCCAATGTTAGGCAATGGAGCATCTTGCTACAAAATAATATCATGCACTATTTCCTTTTTGGGTGGCAGACCTTTAGGTTCTTGAAACAAGATATCATACTCTGAAACAAATTTTTCTAAATGAGCTTGCTATTTAGCATCACATCCCTCAAATACATTGGTTTTATTAGGTTTCTTTTCCTTTACAACCATCTGTAAAAATTGTTTGCATGAATTTATCATTCATTTCATCCACCCTGAGTTTATGAGAGTGTAATTATTCTTGAGCTTATGAGCTCTTACAAAGTATTCGATTCCATCTTTAACGAGTAGATACTTGTTCTTAGCTCTATAGAAAATAGCTTTTCTGTCATACAAGTAAGGACTTCCTAAAACAATTCCACATATATCCAAAGGAATTATGTCTAAGTTAACCTCATCTACAAATGCTGACCCAAACGAAAACTTGAGTTTTCATCCTCTAGTCACTTGTAGTTGTGCTTTATCACTTAACCATCCTAATGGGTATGGTTTCTTGTGAGGTGTAATCAGTAATCCCAAATTATTTACAATTGCTTCAGAAATTAAATTTACTTGTGAGCCACTATCAAACAAAGTATCAATCTTTTGATGATTGGAAATAACTTGAATATGGAAAATCTCATGTCTTTTTCTCTCGTTTTCCTCATCAATAGTAGATTGTGTAGAATTACTAGTAGATTCTTAAGAATTCCTACCTTTTATACCTATAGCTGCAATGGTTGTTTCATCTCATGATTCCGACCCCAAGTCTTTCTAAATATATGCAGCAGTCTTCTTCTTCTTTCCCTCGAACTTCTTAGGTCTCAGCTCCAAATGCAGAATCCAACAGTGCTCATCATCATGCCCATCCTTCTTACAGTGAGTGCATGAAGCCTTTCGTTTCTGTGCAGTGTTTGCCTTCCTTGCTTTTGATTTCTGATTTCTTTTCTCCTTATTCTTGCTTGCAATGGGTTGGGATGATCCCCCAACTTCTGGGTTTCCATTCTTTCCTCTAGCTTCTAGATGAGTAACTTGTACAGATACATCATCTATACTAGTGGGATTAAACATGAGGATAGTGTGCCTCATGTAGCTATGTAGACCATCGATGTACTTCAACAGAGTCTCAGGTGAGTCTAATGATATTCCTAGAATCAATGCTCTCTTCCTAAATTCTTGGGTGTAACCTTGTACACTTTGCCCCTTCAATTGTCGAACAGTTTGCCAGCTCATCATGGCTTGCTGCATGTAGGCCAATGGATATAACTGCTTTTTGATTACAGAAACAAATTCACCAGACAGAAATAGTATTACCATGTCTCTTCACGCCAGCTTGGGTCTTGCCTTCCCACCAAACCAAGAAAGTGCCTCCAAGGTGTAAGCTGGCCAGCTGAATCTTGCTCTTGTTTGATTCGATACTCTGCACTCTGCAATAAACATAAATTTCTCTAATCCAATTGTCTAGCTTTTTTGCATTCAACTCTCCATCATATATTGGTAAATCAAGTTTAACATCTAGTTTAATCAAAGATGTCTTATTTTTATGTTCAGGGCTATTAGGAGGTGTGCGAAAGCTTTTTTCTTTCCTCTTGCCTTTTGAGTGGTCATGGAGGAGAGATTCTTCTTCTCCTTTGTCTTGTTTGGAGACTGATGAATCTTCATCCTTGTGTTTTCTAAATTCCTTATACATTTCCTCTACCACGGATCTTATGGCTAGGAAATTATCTATGAATTGAGGGTCTGACCCCACAGAACCTTTCTCTGACATTGTCTTCTGAGGATAGACTCTCCCAATTTCAGGATTAGTTTCAACCAACTCTCCTTCTCCTAATTTGAGCTTTGATCTAGTTAGCATTCAATGGCTAAATCGAGCACAAGCTTTTCTAACCTTAACAGCCTAAAGCTCTAATACCACTTGATCTGAAAATCACTTATGTATGATCTCAGTTAATTAATTAATGTAGGTATTACAGACTCATGCACTGGTGTGCCTATGTTATTTTAAGCAACGGATCGATAAGATTGCGAAATACAAAGGAAATGGAAAACAGTAAGAGAAACACAGTAAGCAAATACAAAAACACAACAATTTAATAAGGAGTTCACCCAACCCTCCTGGGCTACGTCTCCTGGTCTAGCTTTCAGTGGTGGCCTTTTTTTATTGTGTCCTTAAGGAGAGTTTTTATAATTAGGAGATCAATTTGAGTCTCCTGGAACAAATGATGCTTAGTAGGGTGGTACTCGGATCCCCCAAGCCACTAGAGTGCACAAACTCCCCCTTACCAAGTCTCAACCTCAACTGGTCTTAATGGGATGAGTCCAATTTAGTACTCAGTTCCCGACAAAAATCCTCACAAGGATTGCTTGAACCTCTCAAGCCCTCTTGGTTTTGTCGACTCGATGTTGCCTCAAATCTGTAGGTCAGCTCGACTCTCTATTCTCTGCTTCTTTCTTCAATTCTCTGTTCTATCTCTTCTATCTCAATGTCTCCCCTTGTCTTCGTTCTCTGTCTGTTCATGGCTTAAAGCCAATCTGTCCCTTGAATGTTTGATCCCTCTTCTGTCTCTTCAGATCACCTGCCTCTATCTGCTTGGAATTCCCTACTTTTCCATCATCGCCACTGTGTAATGTTTCATATGGAAGTAGCCACTTGTCTCCCTATGAACTGAGTGCCATCTCTTGCTCAAACAGGTCGTTATTTCAGTTACTTGGTGAAATAACACATCTGCCAGCTCAGCCGTCAAATCGGACTTGAAACCTTTATATTCCTCAGCTAATTCTTCCACCAAATCTGGTCTGCCATCAGGTGCAATCTCCATCGTTAGATCTGGGGCCTCCAGATCCTACGATTATCGCTCTTATCACATGGTTGACTTGCTCGATCATTAGCCAGTGATGAGAGTGATTTTCTCTCTCATCCTCCGGACATGCGTCATCCAACGTATGAAATCATTTGGCCCTATGACAAACCCGCTTACTGCCCAAAACACCTCCGATATTCTGCCACTTTTGGAGTACGGGACTCACCATTGGTTTTAGTGCTTTTCCCGTCGTTTCTTGGCTTCCCTTGTGACTGTGTGCTCGGGGCTTTTCCTTCTCGAGGGGCTTTGCCCTGTGATGCGTGATTAGTGCTTTGCACATCAGAAACAACCTCCATTTTCTGATCTAAGCTTCCTAATTGCCATTTTTGCGCCATGCACAGTCCCCATGGGCCAATGGTCAGTTCGCTTAGACCGAAGGTCCTCATTGCTCCGTGTTGACTGCAATTTACCATTATACAGAGGCTATTTCTGCTAGCTCATTGTTCACAAGTTTTTGAAGTTTGTCATGATTTGATACAATCATAGAACTCTGATAATTTTCATGGATCCAATTTGGATCAATATTAGACACCTAGTGTGAAAACCATGCATGATAAAAACCCTATAAAGAATTGAAAAGAACATTCTCTTAAGAGAAGGAATAACATTACCTTTGAAGGGTGAAGCAATCCAATGAACTAACCCTGGGTATAGTCAAAGCCCATGTGATTAGTAACATAATTATATTATGAAATACACTAACACAAATTGAAAAAAAAAAGGCCAAAATCGTAAGCCATGAAAAAAATATCCATTCAGAAAGAAATTGGAGGCATTCCTTGGAATATATGCATACTAATTGGTCATGTAGGTAACTAATCAAAGGAAAAAGAGGAATGGTAAAACCCTCATAGTCGTACCCTATCTCTTGATTGGGTATATAGAAGAAAGTGACAAAAACAAATTACAAACCTCAACTATATTTTCATTATCTGAAGACAAGGTCGCCATATCCATGCCAACTCCAAGAATCGAAAGATTTATAATAGAGAAATCAAAATGCTAGGTAAAAATGTATCCATAAAAGCCCTAAACACTTATGCTTAGATATAATCATTCTTTGAGTCATAGAAGTTTATCCACTCAACTTGCCAACCTCATAGGAGGCAATAGATCAGAAGAGAGGTTTGAAACGTCTACTTGCAAAAAGGGCAAACAAAAGCCCTTCATAGGAATGCCCATGGTGCCCTTATCCTACAAATCAAACTAGTAAAATTAATTAGAGTAGCGAAAGTGAAATGGGGAGTAATTAATTACTCAAATATTACAATTAACTTGTTATCTACATAAGCAATGAAATGAATGGACTCTCGAAGATAGACAAGAATCATGGGCATTGGATCTAGATTGTTAACTCGAGCTGAAACGCCAACAAATTTGAGCTGGAGCCTGGAAGAAGCCTTGTGACATGAGTGTCACTCCTATAAATTTGCATAAAAAAATGAAACTCAAAACAATGCTACCGCAAGGGAAATACGACCTACAATTACCTCCTCATAATCACAAATTGATGATTGACAAGAAATTAATCGCCAAATTAAAATATATTAGTACATTTTCATGTGAATAACATGTGAACAAGGTCACCTGGATACTGATCCATAGGCCAAGTGGACGTCCATGATACATTAAACATAAAGGGAAATAAAATTTACCCACATGGGATACAAATATTATGATATACCACATTCAAAAGCCTCATACGAAATCACATTAAACAAATATGCATGTGAGTAAGAATTGGACTATAATAGAGAACAAGGTTATACATGAGTCTTGGCTATGAGGCTAAAATGTACCTTTTTATTAATGATAACACTCTAAATATGTATGAAAAATTTATGTGAGCGATAGAGAAATAATTATAACAAAGGGAAAATGAGAAACCAATTTTAATGGAGAAAATGATTAAGGTTAAAAGGGGACATAAATTGAAGAGAATGACACTATTGGTAAGGCTAATATAGATTTTTTTTTCTTGTATGATAAAATTTGGTTTTTTTTTATGATAAAATTGGGTATGTTACAGAGGTCAAGGTAGTGACCAAATACCAAATGATTGGTAAGGGGTAATTACTTTTGTATTCTCACTAGAAAAGAGAATACACAATGTTGAACTATAAAAAAGGAAAGAGAAAAGACTCAAATAAAATAAATTACATACTTGTGCTCAGGGGAATGCATTGGAGGATAAAGTGTCAATGGTTGGGTGGATTTGGTGAGATACTATATTCTAAACTCTAAATTTGTAAATTTTACGTGACAGAAAGATTGTACATTTACTTAGTATTTTTTTCCTTCCATTTTAATTAAAGAAAAAAGAATTGTAGATGGTTAATATCACTGAAAAAGATAGAGTGCTAATTATTTTTCAGAATTATTGTAGTAAATTGTATTTATTCTTTAATACAAAAATATTAAGATTAATTACAAATATATCTTCTTTCTTATAAGATTTCTTGAGATTACACTCAATAATATTTGGATATGAATATGGTAAATAAAAGTTTAGAAAAATTCTATAATTTATTTCCTAATTGGAATGGAACCAAAACATTCACTTCCATGTATAGATGCATAATAAGTTGAAATATAAAACTGAGAATAAGGTAGAATCTAGGTCATTCCAGTGAATTTTGTTCCAGGCATGTTGATACTAGCAAACATAATGGGAATGTATGAAAAACCTAACTCTTATAACATACTAGTACTAAATTTGATATTAATTAACTTTCTTCCAGAGTTAACCTAGTTATACTTATACAAAATGGAACTACAGTTGTAAGTCTATATTGTAGAGAAATTACAGTATATATATATATAATATATATAATATATATGAGATTAATTACTAAGGAAAAATGTTTTCACTGTGAAAAAGGTCAGTAAAACTTGTTTAACTGAAACTAGAAAAAGAGAACAATAATAGATGTCACGGTGTACGAAATAAAAGAATAGCCATACACGGTAAAATTGATACATTTATAGATATGAAGCATATCATTAACAACATTTTCTTACCAAAAATATAAATATGTTTAAAGAATAGTGTAGGTTGATGTTAACCTCAATAAGTTATAGTTTACAAGAATCCTGGGTCAGAAGAACCCATAAATATGTACAATTTCATACATAGAATCATGTAGACTAAAAATATTCAAAGAAGGAAGAAAAGACTTAACAACTTCAATACACAACTTAAAAGTTAAATAACAGAAAACCCTGGTGAGTACCTTCAAGATATAATCATGAACACACAAAGAGTATATTCCATTGGTTTAGGGTGATCAAATCTAGAATGAAGAATCTAAAGTCTTCTTGAGAGAAAAATAAATCTCCAAAGTATTGCTAGAAGGAAAAATGTTTCAAAATTCCAAATTGAAAATGTGAATACCTATGAAGAAAAATAAAATACAAATTAGTAATTATATTTCAAAATGTAAGTGGACTTATTTAGTTCATGTAATGTGAGCAATACCTAAAAGAGTGTCATTACATGCAAATATTTCAAGAACGACATAGTCCAAAACCATAATAGTTACACATAGAGCATATCACAATTTGAAAGAATTATTTAGTTCATGTTAAACCGAGAACATAAAAGTAGAGTCATTTACATAAAAGTATTGTAATAGAAAGAGGGTTTAAAACATGTATAAAATTCCTAGAATAAGACTAGAGGAAAAATGTAAGCAAAATAATATATATGTATATATATTTATGTTTATAGGATTAAAAATCTTAAAATGTTATTATAATAGAAAAAACCTATACATTTCTATAGTATATAGAGAGATTAGGTATATATATTTATGTTTATAGCATTAAAAATCTTAAAATGTTATTATAATAGAGAGAACCTATACATTTCTATAGTATATGGAGGGATTATAATCGTTTATGCAAGAACACTTAATAGTCCAAAAACACAATTTTGGAATCAAAGTATTTAAATTAAAAAGGAATATACACAAATATACCCAGAGGGTTACGGTTAGGGTTTTATTTTAAAAACCTTAACCATAATAATATTATGGAAAGGAACAAGAGTAAAATGAAAAGTTAATCTAAGAAAGGAGCAACATTGTTACCCATGAAATTACCGAAAAAACGAGACTTAATCTATCTTTTCAAAGAGTTCAGACAACAAGGAATTAAACTTTCAAAAGAAACTTATATGCCAAGTTCAACCACAAAAGTGGCCATGGGGAATTCCAAAATAAAATAATTACAATGGAAAGCCCAAGGAGCTAAATCCTAAAACTTTAATATATAAAAGATACCTTAGAGAAATTTTGGATAGAAGGAAACTATAAACTCATCAAACACCTTGTAATTAACAATGTGTATGCTAAAATTATCCTCGTAGGGTAACCATGGCCAAGGATTTTCTTGGATAAACAAAATGTAAATGATAACCAGAAACCATAAATATACCTGCAAACAAAATGACATAAAATATGAGTAACCTTTGAAGAACACGTGAGGAGTGGGAACTATAGTTGAAGGTAACACCTTGTAATTAACAATGTGTATGCTAAAATTATCCTCGTAGGGTAACCATGGCCAAGGATTTTCTTGGATAAACAAAATGTAAATGATAACCAGAAACCATAAATATACCTGCAAACAAAATGACATAAAATATGAGTAACCTTTGAAGAACACGTGAGGAGTGGGAACTATAGTTGAAGGTTTTATAGCAACAACCCTTGAGTATGATTTATAGAAAATAACTCCCAAATATCAAATTAATATGTAATGAAATTGTGACAGTATAACTTATAAACATATGGTATAGTTAAGTATACCAAGTCTGAATCATAGAAGGAATTTCTATGAGCATAGATGGCGATAAGTTTGATGTAGTTAGTTGACAAAGGTTATATTGATATAAACAACTCATGTTTTCAATTCACATAGATTTGCGTACTCGATATACCGTATTCGATATACCAAGCGTGAATCACAGAGGGACTTTCTGTGAGCATATATGGCGATATGTTTGATGTAGTTCGTTGACAAAGGTTAAATTGATAGAAACAACCCATGTTTTCAATTCACATAGATTTGCGTAATTGATATACCAAAGTATGACTTTCTGTGAGCATATATGGCGATATGTTTGATGTAGTTCGTTGACAAAGGTTAAATTGATATAAACAACCCATGTTTTCAATTCACATAGATTTGCGTAATTGATATACCAAAGTATTCTTAAGAATAAGAAAAGAATGAACCCAAAATGTTACAATAATTTTCATGTTAATTTTATATCAATATATGCAAACGTTATAAATACTTTTAAACAAAATCTTTCTACTAATAATGATTTTTTGAAGGATTGTCTCTAGGCATAATGATAATATAGAGGAGTGGAATAATGATAATATAGAGGAGTGGAATATAGAGAAGCAAACATTGTAAATACTTCAAAAAAAAATCCTTCTCCTAGTAATGATTTTTGAGAGGAGTGGAATATAGAGAAGCAAACATGGTAAATACTTCAAAAAAAAAAATCTTTCTCTTAGTAATGATTTTTGAAGGATTGTCTCTAGGCATCATGAAAATATAGATGAGTGGAATATAGAAAAGCAAAATATGTGAAATGATTATTTTGGAGAAGAAGAATAAATGACTAATTTAAGCACATGAGGATTGAGGATTTAGAATTTAGCCATTACAATAGAGTATATAAAGTTAAGATAAATGTTTTATAGAATATTAGTACTTATAATGTAGAAAAGGTGTGTGTGAAACCAACATTTCTTTTCAACAATGATTAATAGAGTGAATGATGACCCACTTTCATTATCTCAATCTAATGTTTTCCTAATCACCTTGATCTAGCTTTTATAGCGAACATACCCTTATGAAATTCATCTCAATGTTTTCCCAAACACCTTGGTCTAGTTTTTACAGAAAACACGTCCTTATACAATTCATCTATAATGGGGTAGCAGCTTTTAGTTTTTTTGGGTTTTAAATAATTTTTTAAAATTAGACAAATAAACCTGAATATTTTGTTTAAATTTTATCAATTAGTTATAGCATGTTATCAAACCATTCTTTTGGTTTACATTTATTAAACTATAATATCATTTATGTTGTTGGTTTTGTTTCTAACTATGTATTAATCAAAGTATGATGATAATGGTCGAAGTCTGGTAATCATAGTCAACCATGGTGAACTTTGGTGAAACATGGTCAACAATGTTTTATAAAATCAAACATTGTCATCCATGGTTAATCATGGTCAACCATGGTCAAGTATGATTTTCATGGTCGAAGGATTGTCTTGATATGAAAATCAATCATTGTTAAACATGGTCAACCATGTTTATTTTTGTGTTTATAATATTTATCTTAGGGTTTATATACCTTGGGTTTATAATATTAATTCCTTGGGTTCAATATTATAGCTTCATAATCACTTGGAGTTTTAGTATTAATCCCTTAGGTTTATTATTCCCTTGGGTTTATTAATCTAAGGGTTCAACCATGATCGAGCATGATATGTCGCATTGTGACAAAGATTGTCTCAATATAAAAATCAACCATATTAAATTAAAGGTTTCTAATATTCTAATATTAATTAATTAAATTAAATTAATAAATTATGAAAAAAATAAAAATATTAATTTAATAATTTTACCAATAATTTATAGTAATGAAATATTTTATTTAATATCTAAAAATATTAGTAATAATTTTTTTAATTAAATATAGGTATATATATTGATATTGAATATATGTCTATATAACACATTTATATTTAAGTAATAATATTTATAATTCACAAACAATGAATGAATAAAATATTTAATTATTATTATATTTATTAATTAAAATTGATCTATAGAATAAATTTATATTTAATTAATTAATTATTTTTTATTTAATGAAAAATTTATTAATTATATTATTAATAAAAATAATTAATATTTAAATATCACTAACATTATTATAATATGAAAATATTATTATTAATACTAATATTATAATATATAATAGTAATAGTAATATTATAAAATAAAAGAATTATATTAATATAATATTAAAATATATTAATTATACAATTTGAGTGGGCGAAATGGTTAAGAGCTTTGTGTTTCTTCCTAAGAGGTCACAGGTTCAAAAACATAGGGGTAGAGTATGTATGCCTTTGTAGATTTAGTAGTCAAATCATTGCATGGAGGTGGGTCCCTTGTCCCACAAACAAGGGCAGAAAGGGTGTCTGCCTCCTTCTCCCACAAACAAAGGTGTCTAGCGGAGGTGGGTCCATTGTCCACCAAACAATGGTGTCTAGCTCACCTCCTTGTCCCACAAACAATGGCCGTGGGTCCATTGTCCCACAAACAACAGTGTCTGGCTCACCTCCTTGTCCCACAAACAATGACCGTGACCTTAAAATTAAATAATAATTATTATTATTATTATTTTAATATATGCCTAATATATCAATCACATTTATATTAATGTGATTGTGCTAGTTATTTTAGAAAATAAATTACCATACATTTTCATATTGACTACAAATATTTTTAAATCTATTTTAATTTAATAACTTATTCCACATTTAGTTATTTGTGTACTTTTT
>APFE030717423.1:2395-20092 GCA_000404065.3 Pinus taeda
ATCTAAGTCCAGTGAAGGATCAGGAGCAGGATGCATTTTGGTCAGCCCGCAAGGAGAAAAAACAATGTTGTCCTATAGATTAGAATTTGAATGCACCAATAACACAGCCGAGTACGAAGCACTAGTCCAAGGACTATATAAAGCGATCGGCCTCAAAGTTCAAAACTTAAAGGTCTTTGGTGACTCTGAGATTATCGTTAAACAGGTAAGGAATACAATTCAATGTCTTTCGAACCATCTTAAGCATTATCAATCGCTGGTACAAGAGCTAACATCTTCCATTCCCAGGTCACAAAATTCGGCAGCCGACTTGCTAGCCAATGTTGCTTCCAAGCTACTCCCTTACGAAGACTATAGTCCAGATAGGTTTTCAGTAGAATTACTTTTTAGACCATCCATTCCTGACAATGTAACCAATTGGAGAGTGTTGAACCACGATGATGACATTTTACAATTTCTAACCTCTGAAAAATCCTATGACAATCAAATCATTGAGGAAGATGAGCACGATACTCAAATACAAGGTAAACATGAGGAAAACTCAATCCCTAAGTGCGTAGTGAAGCTTGAAGATCTTTACGATATTAAAGACAGGTTCAAACCTGTGTCTAATACAAAGCTTCAGAGCTCTACCTTACCGTTTGAATTAATAAACCTTGGCACCAAACAAAATCCTCAAAACATTAATTTAGGATTAGGACTTTCCATAGAGGAAAAGGAAGCATTTATTAGTCTGTTACGAAAGAATAAACATGTTTTCGCTTGGAGATATGATGATCTAAAAACATATGACACATCTATTATTCAGCACACTATCCCAATGCTTCCTGAACAGAAACCAATTCAACAAAAGTTGAGAAAAATACATCCAAACATAGAGGGTCAAATAAAGTTGGAACTCAACAAACTCTTGAAAGCTAAGATTATTTTTCCCGTACGACACTCAAACTAGGTCTCCAATATGGTACTAGTCAGAAAGAAAAATGGCGACATAAGGATTTGTATTGATTTCATGAATTTAAATAAGGCAAGTCTAAAAGATAATTTCCCATTACCCACTATGGAGCAGATACTCCAATCGGCGGCAGGCTCAAAGTTAATGTCCTTTTTGGATGGGTTTTCAGGGTATAACCAAATTCTGGTCCACCCCGATGACCGACTCAAAACCACATTCAGAACAAGGTGGGGAACATATGCATATCAGAAAATGCCTTTCGAACTTATTAATGCAGGAGCCACTTTCCAAAGGGCGATGGATATCGCTTTCAAAGGGTTAATTAATAGAACAGTAGTCGTCTATTTAGATGATATTACTGTATTTTCAAAAGAGAGATCCAATCACCTGCATGATTTGAATCAAATCTTCCAACGCTGTAAGAAATACGGTATTTCTCTAAACTCTAAGAAATCTTTCTTCGCTCTTGATCAAGGTAAGCTCCTAGGCTTTATTGTATCTAAAGATGGCATCTATATTGATCCAGACAGGATTAAAGAAATTTCTGAAATCCCTTTTCTTCATAATAAGAAATCCATGCAGTCATTTTTAGGCCAAATCAATTTTGTAAAAAGATTCGTTCCAGATTTTTCTCAAATTATTTTACCACTTCAAACTATGATTAAGAAAAATTCAGTCTTCAAATGGGGATTTCCAGAGAAGGAAGCATTTGAACTAATCAAGCAATCAATAATCAATGCCCCAGCTCTAAATACCCCAATTTTTTCTAATCATTTTACATTGTATACTATCACATCTGATTCCTCTTATGCTGTAGTACTTACACAGATCAACGATCACAATTTGGAAGTATCGATTTCATTCTATAGCTCAAATCTTCAAGGTGCAGAACTAAACTATTCTGAAGTAGAAAAAAAAGCCTTTGTTGTATATAAAGAAGTTAAATATTACAGACCCTTCCTGTTAAAAGCCCATACAAAGGTTATAGTTCCTTTCTCCTCAGTTAGACAACTATTAATCCAAAGAAAACTAGGAGAAAAAAGGGCAAATTGGGTAACATCACTTAAAGAATATGACCTAGAAATCAAGCCAGCAAAGATTGTTAGAGGCCAAGGTTTTTGTAGATTATTGGCAGGCACATCCAACATTCTGGAATCAAGCGATACAGATCAATCTAAAACCATCAACTAGATAAGTATCATTGACTCTGAATCACAGTATGCCGATTTAATATTTTACTTGAAAAATGGATATGCACCTCCCAACCTATCCTACAAAAACAAAAGGGCCATAGATTGAAAGCAAAAATTTTTACCATTATTGATGATGTTCTTTTTAGGCAAAATTATGATTCTGTTTTACTAAGATGCCTTGAAAAACAGGAAGCACAAAGGGTCTTGCAGGAATTGCATGACGGACCAGCAGGAGGCCACTTCGGAGCTGATACCACAGCTCACAAAGTCATCCATGATCGATATTACTGGCCCACTCTGTTTAGAGATGCTCATGAGTATGTGAGGAAATGCCGAAATTGTCAAACTTCAAGTGGAAGACAAAAGAAATCAACCTTCCCTCTGCAACTGGTCAACATTGAACAGCCATTTGAGAAATGGGGATTGGACATTATTGGAGAAATTACTCCTAATTCTTCCAAATAGCACAAGTATATCCTTACCGCTACTGATTACTTTACCAAGTGAGTTGAAGCGATTTCGCTAAAGACAACAAACTCTGAAGCCATTATTGAATTCATAGATCAATTCATCATTACCAGGTTTGGCGTCCCGAATGCTCTTGGTTTTTATAATGCATCTTACTTTTCAGGCAATGCTATGTTTGATTTCGCAATCAAAAGAGGTTTCAAACTCAAATATTCTGCTAACTATTATCCTCAGGGCAGTGGTGTGGCCAAATCTACAAACAAAACCCTTATCAAAATTATCAAGCGAACTATCGAACAGAATCACAAGAACTGGCACAAATCTTTAATATTTGCACTATGGGCTGACAAGATAACACAAAAGGCTTCTATAGGTTCTTCCCCATTTAAACTCGTTTATGGAAAAGAAGCTGTACTACCAACAATTATTATTCTTCCTTCTCTAGCCCTAGTTCAATTTATTGAAGAAAATCATTCTTCTTCTTTACAGCTTAGACATGACCAAATCCTAAAATTGGAAGAAGAAAGAGAAAAAGCCAAAATTATTCATGCGAAACATCAGCAAATCATCAAGTCATCATTTGATTCAATTTTATCTGGTTCTAAGCAATTTCAAGTTGGTGATTTAGTCCTGAAATGGGACAAAGCCCATGAAGATAAAGGAAAACACACCAAATTCCAGAAGATGTGGCTTGGACCATTTCAGATCTATGAAAAGATAGGCCATTCGACCTTCATGCTACAAGATTTATCAGGGTTGAGAGATTCTCTCCCTGTTAATGGTCTAATCTTAAAGAAAATTTTCAACTGAGAAGGTAACCCCTTGTCCTTTTAATAGCATTTTTATAGTTTGTAGCAAAATTAGAAAATAAAACTCTAAGTCATATTCTATTTGACCTTTGCTGTATTCAAAGAGTTTCTCAAAAACAAGCAATGTGATATTTACTTTTAAATAAATAGAAGTATTAAACAAAAGGAATGATTTCTAGGAAATTAGTTATAACTACATTCTGAAACTACACTACAATCTTAGTGAACCCCTCTTGAAGTTTATAAATCTTGTAAATCTTTTTAGGTTTTTCAAATTGGTTACAAAAGGGTTATCAATATTAAAATAGAAGCTAATCCAAATTCATCATCTCAAACTCTTACCTTGTCATCCATCCTATCTTACAGGAGAAAATTGTCTATCCCATTTACCCAAGTTCATGACTATTCAGGGGTAATCCAAGAATACTGGATATCAAGTTGAGAGGTCTTATTACAGGCCTACTTTACATGTTCATAGGAAAATAGTTTAGCCGACATTACAATACTGCATACCAAAATAGGGTAAATGGCTTCAATTGTAGGACAAGGGGTCTCATCACGAGCGAGCTGTTCGGTTAGATTACTACCAGGAATGCATGTCACTTAACTGGCCGCCGCCACACCCAGGGCAATGACTTTTTTATCTTACAAAATAGCAGAAAATGAAAAGAAATACAAAATGTGAAAAAACATATTTTGAATTCATTCTGTTAATCATGCTCTGAAGTGAATGGGACAATAGACAATGATATGGTTTAAAGGTATCCCTGCCGAAACTATGGACGTTTGCTGGCAGCAGAGGCTCTACCTGTGACAAAGGAGTTAATTTTACTTGCTGACTTGGAAAAAGTTCTATGTTTTATCAATACCAACCAACAAACACCAATTTAAAATCTACAATGTCTCTATTTTTAACAAAAGAGGAAATTAGCGAAGAAAGTACTGTTTTGTTTAGAATGCAACAATACCTAGTTATATTAGAATTTTCCCTTTTGAATAAAATTTCTCTTTTGAAAAAGTTTAAGTATTTCTATACTTTTCATAGATAACTGTTTCTTCCAGTGAATCACCAATTGTTGTGCCATACAACAACCCCCCATTTCATATCATTACTATTCGAAAAATATAATGTGAAATGGGTCCCTTTTAATTTTTGTTTCAAATTGGTATCAATTTAAATTTCTTTTTCAAAAAGGCTCGAATAAAAGAAACATTATTAAAAGGCCTTTTTAATAAAACCAATCAAAAAACCCCCAACATAAAACAATTTATCTTTATCATTACGATAAAGCGATCGCAAGATCGCATATCGCAATGACAAAGAAAGCACAACTTAAGGGACATCTTGGGTTTCGCCGATGCGAAATCGCTATCAGATATCGGGAAAAGAATAAAGAAACATGAGTAACAACCCTGCTGTGATGCGATGTGAAATCGACAATCGGAAATCGACAATCGGCGATAACACTTAAAGTGCAAATAAGCTCCCCCTCGCCCGATGCGATGCGATATCGCTATCGGCGATTGGCGACTCACCATGCCCTCATTCTAAATGACCCTACCAGCTATTCCTGATGCAATGCGATATCGCTATCGGCGATCGCGGATTCCAAACGAAACCAATGGAATAACTTAGCATTTCCCTGATGCCCGATTGCGAAAAGGGTAAAAAGCGCAGTTTTCAAAGTAAAAGTCATAAAGGCAGTTGAATATTATTTATTCGTAATTAAGGCAATATCCTTTGAAAAGTCGCTCATCCGCGTTCAAACCGCCAAATCGCCCAAGGCATTCTTCAAATAAATCATTCGGCCATTAACCAAAGCGACTAGTATTAATGAGATTGACAGGCCATAACGATCATTTCATGAGAACAACAAGCTTGCGATCTATCCACAGATTTGATCCCAAGGCCACCTTAAGTCGATTGATCGCTATGAATGCATCCAGATATATATACTTCAACTGTTCAATTCATGTTATTATTGCCTGTGTTACGCCTATCTTTCGCTCTGTGCAGGATTCTTCCACAGAGACAGAATTAAGTGGGATGGGAAAGAAGTCCAAGAAGACTACAATGCCTACTTCTTCGCCAGCCGCAAGGCAAGCTGTCATTCATCCAAGCGGAAAGAACAAAGGGATTATATCAGATACGACATGCTTAGGACTTACCAGGACCACTTGGCAAGGAACATATAATTTGTTTGAAGTCGAAGAGCCAAAGGTGACCGAGATAGAAATCTCATGCGATAGTACCAGCAAATCTGACGCCAATTTAAAAGACTTGGCCAACTCCTTTCTGCACAGAATAGCGGCCCGGGAACAAATTCTCCCATATACGGATGTGGTAAGGTGGGCAATCCAAGAGCTCCCAATTACCAACAGATTGTTTAGCACTGCGGACGGGAGGATTTTCGGTTCTTTTCGAGTCGAAGATCTAAGGTAAATGTATCACCTACCACCAGAAGAGAAAAAATTATAACGCGGCATTTCTGGAGAAATTTCGAGCAGAGAACGAGGCCGATTCTGAACCAATTCGAGGCTGGAGACAGAATCCAGCAAAACACAAGCATGAATCTTCGGGTAAATACTCAGTTGACTCCCTATGTTCTCCTTACTGCTATGCTGGAATTATGCTGTGTAGGCTATGGGGATTGCATGACTCCGCCAATTTTACCATAGAAATGGTCCCCTTAATGGAGGCGGCATGTAGTGGCAAAATTATGGATTGGGCAGTTATATTATCCAACAAGTTAGCCAAAGCCATTCTCGATTTCAGGTTTAACTCTTGCGTCACAATGAGGTTTATTTCGCCATTCTATTACAGTGCCTATGTGATGGATGTGTTGTGTTTTAATTTTGAGTTTCCTATGCTTGGATGGAGGTGGACGTCGTAAGACCCCACACCCATTCACATATATTATCAAAAACTGTGGAAGACTAATTATAAGCACCATCTTTATCAAATCTACAATGGTTTTATGTTGCCAATTCATTATTCCATTTTTGATAAGCCTGCCGCGAAGATTTCTGAGCAAGCAGGGGTAGATTTGACCGCAGTAGCAAGTTGGTTTGGGGAGGATAAATTCACCTACATCAGAGTTTTTGGCAGTAAGGCGAGGCCGCATGTGCTACCACTTTACATCCCCGATAAGTTACTTGCCAGGGAAGTAGCTTATCAAATCAACGCTGATGGGGTTACTCAGACCATGAAAAAAGCGAAAAAACATGTTTGGCCATCTTTTCCCTTACGAATTGGAATTTATACCCTGCATGATATCAAACATGCAAAGAAGGAAGCTGGGAAAATGAATTCGCTCACTCTGGCTACTCTGCCAAGCAGACATTATGATCCGAGGAAGATCGCTTACAATGCGCTCGACGAGGCCAAATTGGCCAAGGTCGAGCACAAAGAAGAAAGATTTGAGGATTTATTTGCATCGGCCGAATCGCTGTATCAAGTTAAGTCGCTTGCCAGAAATGTGTACAACGATGAAGGGCTAGTCGAATTTAACAGAATTAGAGAACAGAGGTTGCAAACTCTGGCTCTAGACCTGTTAGCGACTGTTCCGACGACAACAAGATCAGGTGAGCCTAAGTAGCGAAGTAATACGCCACCTCCTATTACATCAAAGCAGGAGGAGGAAGTGCATAGCCATAGGCAGGAAGTAACCCAGGAAAATATGCAGCGACAAGAAGAAACCCAGGCGAAATCCCAAGAAGAGAGCAACTCTAAAAATAATGATGATACACTAGTTGATCCAAATTTGCTCTAGCAATGGCAGCAATTCAGTACAATCATCCGCAACCTAGAGTGATCGAAAGACGATGAGGTTTCTAAAGAAGGAGACACCCAAGAAGCGACATCGAAACCGGTTTCGGGCGAAACCAACGACCTACCCAAATAAAAAGAAACAGAGATAATTCCTAAAGATCCAACGGGAGAAATCATTTTGCAAATTGAATAGATTCCCCCTTTGGATGTATTTTATAGCCCTAAGAATAAAGTTGTTGTAAAGCGACAAATGAAAAGGAGAAGAGCTGATCAACCTTCCCTATTCCCTGAATTAACAGTGACGGGCAATGTTGTGTGTAAAGAGGAATTCGACCCCTCTGATTACTTCACCAAGCTATCGCAATTCGCTAGAGCATATTCGGTGACGACCATTGATAAAGCATCGGACGTGAGCAGTTTATTGAAGGCCAAGGATCAAGACATCTCTTTGCTACAAGCGAAATTATTGGAAGTTCAGCAGAAGGCAGAGCAGGCAGAATAGGAATTGCTAGTGCAGCAACAGAGCAATCATCAGCTGACTAAGCAATCACAATAGGAAAAGCAGAGGATTGATGAAAGCGCAATCCAAAGGCAAAGGGAGCTATCGGCGGCACTGGAGCAATTAAGAATATCGACTGAGGGAACAATGAAAGCAAAATATGAGCAAATCGCTCAATTGACCACTCAAATTGAGCAAATGAAAAATCTCCCTCAGGTAGATGAATTCAAAGCGGAAGCACTTCAGTTAAATAAGGCATTGATTAATCAGTTTAAGCTCCTATGTCAGCAGATTACACAAGCAGAACCATTATGCGAGTTAGTAGCATCCATAAGAGAAAAGGTAGAAAAAGCAAGGACCGATTTGGATCAGGCCGAAGAAACACTAACAAATTTTATAGAATGGCAGGATTCCGATCAAGGCCACGCAACTAATCTACCGAGAATTCTGGAATCGCACAAAGAAATATTATTCACAGAATGGAAATCACAGCTAATGAAGACAGAAAGAGCAATTTTCAGATGCAAAGGAACCACTGGAAATTTGGTTGAATTAGTAAATAATACGCTTTATTTGTCTAATATGATTTCCCAATGTACTCCAGGTCAAATAACAGCGACAAAGATGTTGGAGCACTCATGCTACCCAGAGTTGGAGAAAAACGGAAGATTAATCGCTGGAATCAACAGTTTAACATGGGATTCTTATTGGTTCTTCTTAATCAAGCCATACAGCCAAAGAGCCGCCTTGAAATGCCTCACGGATGCTGTCGGGTATATTATACCCAACATTCAGGATGCCACATTCGCTGCCCAATTCAGTTTGCGCCTCAACAGACCGGCAGAAGTGGAGCCGATGCTTGCGATAAGCCAGCTCAGGTTTAAGGGCAAACAACCTGAGTCATGATTCACATTGTCGACTGCCAGATCGCCCCTGAGAAATAGATCACATTTATTGATACCAATTTAGTAGGATTTTGTTTCATACATTTTTTTAGCTTAGTAGTATTTATAGGCCCTTTCATGCATTTAGAAAGGGTCGTAAAATTTTGTATATGACTTAAACCCTGAAGTTGCACTATTGTACTTGAGGGATATTTTTTTATGAAACTGGACCAATTATTCTGAATTTAATGTGGAAGGTTTTTATGCAAATGTGCACTACTGTCATTGTTTAAAAGCATTTCTGTGTTGAAGAAGGAATTTTGAATAGCGATTGATATTTCGGATTGATCTGCAGCTCACATGGTACTATTGTCTGCGTATGTATTCATTTTTGTTATATGAATTGTTGTTTAAATAGCTCTTGCTATTATCTCTTATATATATGTGCTTTTCGTAGCATTATTTATGCATTCTACTATTGGTTGTTTATCACATGCTTCTCTTTCAATCGTATATATGTATCGATGATATAAACAGTCAATGCAGTAATTTGTATTTATCGCTTCATTGTGACTATTCATATGAAGTAACCTTTGAATGATTGAATGTCTCTTATTTATTTTACAGAGTCATCTACATTCCTATTAGATAGATAAATATTATTTAACGTTGCATTCCGAGTGAATAAGTTGTTCCCGGGATTAGTATTAGCTTCCCTATTTCTATCAATAGAATAAGCTGGTCGCCTATCACTTAAGCAAACTATTCATCACCCATCCATCCCTTTTATTTTATTATCGGGAAACTGGTCCTGTTATCTCGAGTCGGAGCCACCATCCCAAACGGAAAAGGAGCTGTACTAAGGTCCGGACCGGGTGGTTATCCCCCAATGTTGTGGCAGCGATTTCCGAGGCCTCAACTGAACTCTAGTGATCCCATGTAATTCATCCATCCATTGTCAAATTCAACCAATCTTGGTCTCGCGTCATTATCTTATATATGTAGTCCAAATCATCATGTCTTTCGTAATCACAGATTGGTTCAGTATAGCACAATCCTTTGACAAGATCTAGGGGTACTATTACATGAAGTGATTTCTTTAAAAATATCATCTTTCACTTCTTTAGGTTGATTACCCCATTCATGTCAATAGCACAATCAATGCCAACGAGTGTGGGGTTGTTGTCATCCACAATTTTTATTACCGCAAAATTAGCTAATGTGCTCGCGCCTTCAATATCTACTTTTACTCCTTGCAGCTATCCCACAGTGATGATATTTTGTTGATTTTCCGTCCTTAACTGAATCAGAGACCACTACAGCATGGGCCCCCACATTCGCTCCCAATTCTACTTCGGAAAAACATTCGTGTCTAACCTGAGATCTAGAATAACTTCATCCATTTCATATCCTCCTATCTGTGCAGTCAGTCTCATGTCATGTCCTATGCTTTCTTTACTCTTACCAATGCTCCATATCACGTGTGGTTCACCCAAAGTGTTTCTGGCGAATCTATATAAGTTCATGTAACCCCATCGCACCCTTGCTATCGCATAACAGCTTCATGCAAGTCTCTAGAAAGGTTCTAAGCATAAAAGTGTCCATTTCCTGAACAGGCTTATCCCAGCTCCCTAAGGTAGATTCCTCAGTCAAGCTCTTCTTTTCATCCATGAACGTTTCACGTGCATGCTCCCAATCAAATTCAACCTCCTTCGTTGGAGCTTTGCGAACAAATGCGTTATCTTCAGGTTGTTTCCCCTTATCATCGCTCATTGCAATTCCACTTAGGAGCACTATATTCACATTTGGATCCCCTTCGCGACGCTCAATCCTCATCATTTGAAGGTTCTGAGTCAGTTGCTGTGGTAGCACCCTTTGTCATGTATCCTCACTATCAGTGTAGGATAGTCCTCCATCTCATGATAAAACTAAATACAATATTTTCATGACTAACATGTTGGGTTAGTGCATTCGCGGGCTTAGTGTCATGGTCCTCCATAATTATAACAGACCAACAGTCCTCGAGCTCTGCTACATCATACTCCACCTCAGCCTCGTCTGCACCCCTCAAAGCCTATTCCCACCATTCGAACGATCTACTCAGGAGGTCACATTTCTTCGTGAAATCTATAGGCAGGTGTTCTCTCCATCATCAATTCATAACATCGGCAATTGTGGTGATCGTGCCCTACTAACCTATAGAAGTTGTAGAATAGTTGTTGTAGTGTTTGTACAAACTTCTACAACAAATGATAATTATCAGTCATATGTTTCCCTGCTACCTGACATATAGCAAACCACAACACAAGCCTTGCGCTTAGTGCTTCTTGGGCTTCCAGCATCAAAGGCATCGATCCTCCTCCTGCAATATAGTTTGCAAAGACTTGGTAGTGGTATTTGTCATGCCCCTGAACTTTACATTTCAGGCACCATAAATCTTCGCATGCTTCCGTCGAACTATTTTGTCCTGCTTCAAACTTTACATTTTGAGGAAAAGATTTTGTAATTGCGCATGGATCTGCTGAACAACCAGATTTCGATCTTGCATTAGTGTTTCATGTAGTCCTATTTCAATCTCCAAGGCCTATGCCTGAGTCATAATCTTCTATTGCGACAGTGCAACCCTTAGGTGAGGCAGTAGTGAAGCCACGAACCACTCACGGTGTTGTCCATCTCTTAAGTTCATATTAGCTTCATGGATTTTACCTTCAATCTCTGATCCAATTCCTAAGATGTCTCACCTACTTTCATTGTGACTTCCTTGAACCCCACAATCCACTGCACCTCAGATTTAGGCCTACTAAGCTCTTTATTCAACGTGGTTTGGGTCTCTACCAACCTAGCGTTTTGGTTATCGTTAGAGGAATTGATGTACCAAGTTAGCGCAGGATCCTTTAAAGCACTAAACATTATTGCCTTCTTCATGTCGTCATCTGTGATGCCCTTAGCTTCCTATACATCTTTTATGATTAACCAGAACTCGTTTGGGTCCTCATTTCCCAAGCCCTTAAACAAAGATAGCTTCATTGAATTTACCGTGTTAAAGTGCGATGGAGGTGGTGGTGGTTTGGGCGAAGCCACAGATGGTGATGGTGGTGATGGTTGAGGTGGTAGTATTTCCACTTCATGTACTTCCAAACTTCAAGGTAGCTGCATCACCTATTTTTCACACAATAACATTTGAATCCAAGTATCTGAAGACTTCTAGTACTTATCTCACGGACCTTACAAAAGGAGTGACTCCATGTCACTGTAACTAATTGAGGTATCGACCATGAATTCTATCACAAACCCCCTGTGATATGATAAAGCCAATGATCGACACCACAGGAGATCTTATAGTTAGAGGCTTCCAATATTTACACTAACTCTAGGGTCCACACAATAGGAGCGTCAAGCCTCCACCTTCCTTGGCTATCTTCTAGCTTCACTATCCACTTGTATAAGTAGCTCTCTAGCCATTGATTCTTTGTCAGCTATGGATTTTTGTTCTCCTATGTCACGAATTCATGGATATTACTATAAAACCAGTCTTTGACCTCTTTACTAGTTGGATTATAGTGATACGACATCACACATATCTCGTGCAGATTTCCTCGCAACAGTACCGTTTGTTGGGTCTGTGGGCCTTGACCCAAGTTAAGCAGTAGTTAGCCAATCAAACCCCTAGACTACTGGACCTTTTCAGCATCAACCCGCATAGCGCGAACTGAAGTCTCACCCGAATTAGTATGGGGGGGATGTTGGAACCAAGTTTCTGCATTGTGAGATGGTCATGATATTAGTTATTCCCTTTGCCCCTACTTGACCTCAAGTCTCTAAGCCTTAGGGTTCTGTTAGCCTACCCTTTATTTCGCCCTTTAGTACCTCTACGAAGGTGTACAATTGACCTTTTTGCAACCCTAACCCATGGTATAGGTACTTTCGCATGGCTATTACAATGTATTGTATAGCTTCCCAAGTTATCTCATGTGTTTTACTTATCTTACTAATCAATAATAGTTAGCACCACATAAATTGATATCCTTACCTGTGTTCAATTAACCAATACAATCACATATATTCATGCATTAAATAACGTTATAAATTAAATGAAAAACACAATATAATTAGATGCATTAACAAGAACTAAATACATGATAATTTCATAATACTTCTCTTTGTTTATATCTTTCAGTTTAATACATACATTAAACTATGAAGCTCACCTTCCCAAGCCACTCACCGATGTGGAACTCCACATTTTCTGTAGTACAAATAACTTAATCCAGTGGACTTTCCTGGCTTGAGATAAACTTGACTTGCAACAAGTCTTAAACTAAATTTCCTTGTTGCCTCCTCTCTAATGATGTTATGGGATGCACCATTTTTCATCATGGTGAACAATGTTCCCTACCCAATCTTCATATCCACATACTCCAAGTTATTCCTCTCACATCACACTTTGGGAAAACCTTCATGCTACTACAACACCCAATATCTCCATCATCTCAATCGCCAGTTCTTCCTTCTTATTCCCATCACACTGTGTAAGATTTTCCATTGTCAGTCTTGAAGGAAAATCCTTCACCACTTGATCCCCCATGCACAACTAAAATTTTAGAGGTTTCTTGACCTTCAGTTTGCCACCTGCTTTTTCACTATCCTCCTTTTTAGACTTCTCTTTCAGATTTTTGGACTTCTTTTTCTTCTCTCTAGTATCTTCATCATAATGATCTACAAGTATATCAACTACAGAAAATTGCCTCCTCGCTTCTCACTTCTCACCCCATCATAATTATTAGCTTCCTTGATTTTAATATGAGCAGTCCCTCTAATTGGTCTATCCCAAACTTCCCTCTTCATGATTGCAATCTCATAGAGAGTCTCATCAAGACTCTTGTGCACCTTCATGATCTCCTCTAATCCTTGATCCTTTGTAGCTTCATAGTCCTTAACTTCATTCACATATTTCCCATACTACCACTCAAGATACTCATATCATGTCTTGAGGTTTTCCTGGTCCTCCTCCTATTGCATGAACTTATCTATCAACTCAACATTTTCAACTTTCAATGCATCCCTCCCTGAAGTTATTTCATCAATATGGTATAACATAAGTTTCATGAAAATTGTCTCAAGACTCACGCTAGATACACATGTAACCTGGTGTTCTTCTAAATTGTCTGTCACCATCTTTTCCTGTGAACAAGTCGTGACCATGCACTTCATCATTTAGCTCATCCCTAACCTACTACCTTTCCCCTACAAAAATTCCTAATGTCGCATTGTGACCAACTACATAGTACCCAACTCCAATACCAACTACAACCATTGTTGTCATATTCCTTCTTCACTTGTCAAAGTCCCATTTCTAAAAGACAATCTATTATACCATCTATCACAACCATATGGTAGTTGTGTCCTCTGATCAAACATGCACATTTTGAAATTTCCTAACTCATTTGCTTCCCACTACTAAAGTTTATAAACTACACCTACTTCACAATTAGCCAATTGTCTTCTAGGTCTTATTAGGCAATGAAAACTACTTCAATTATTTTCAATCATTGATCTTCTTTATGCAGTGGAATAACACATTAATATAGTGTACACACATACCCAAAATGGGAGGGGAAACTACCAAAATAATTATGACCACTCAATAAACAATTTTCTAATTATATTTTACAAAATTACAATCTTTTACAATGTTGTGAAACCGACAAAATGGCCTGCACAAACCTTCCAAATTCATAGCATTCATGCACAATGTTGCCCATGTGCACTGACTTGACACCTTCCACTTGAATGCTAAACATGTTTCCCACATCCCATACTATCGTGTAGTTTACTGTAACAATGCCATGACTCCTTTGTTCACAGTACAATGGCCCATAACATATTGGTCTATTGTATAATGGTCCCTGACTCACTCAATTGATGAGTAATAGCTTGCGACCTTTCCACACTATTCTCCCATTGTGACCCTTCTTCACTATTCTTCTTGATTGGTTACTCTGCCACCCTATCACCCTTCGATCTCCTATCATGTAGTTTTCTACCCCCGACCCTCACTATGAAAACCCCAAAGTCGGCTAGTGATTATAACACAACCCTATGGCTCGAACAACCGAGCCTCACTTTTCCTGCGCATTGCCTATCATTTATTTTTATTCCTTTCACTCTGCTGAAATACCTTTTCAACAATGGGGTCTAGAATTCATTGGCGAAATTCACCCACTCTCCTCTTCCCAACACAAATGGATCCTTACTGCCACAGGCTACTTTAAAAAATAGATATAAGCCATACCTTCAAGGAAAGCCATAGATATTGTTATTATAATCTTCCTTGAAACCAATATTTTATCTAGATTTGGATGGACAACGAAGCTCATTACTAATAATGCATTAGCCTGTAAATCCAAAAGAATGGTAGATTTATGCAATAAATACCATATCACCCTTGGCCATTCCACACCATATTACCCTTGAGGTAATGGACTAGATGAATCCTCAAACAAAAGTCTATCAAATATCATCAAAAAATTACTAGAGGACAATAATAAAACATGGAATAAAAATCTAGTCAATGTCTTATGGGCAAAAATAGATTGACTACTAAGAAATCATTTGGTACTTATGCCTATCAACTAGTTTATTCAATGGAAGTTGTCTTTCCATCCTCCTTGGGAGTGCAAGTAATGAAGACATTTCAAGAAATATAGGTTGAACCAAATAGTATCTTAAGAAGAATCAACCAAACCATTCACCTACAACAAACAAGAGAATATTCTTATGTCAAGTCTCAATTTGTGCAAGAAAAGATAAAGAAGACTTTTGATAAGAGAAGCAAGGCTGGTGATTTCTATATTGCTCACAAAGTGCTCAAGTAGGAATCAAGGAGGGAAGATAAAGGAAAACACGGGAAATTTGATTTCCTATGGAAAGGTCCCTATGTAGTTTATGCTTATAGAGGAAATAATGCTTTCTTCTTAAGAGGAATTGATCATACAGATGCAAAAGGTGGGCTAGTGAATGGATGAATGTTGAAACATTACTTTGAACATAATTACTAATTTTCATTTGTATATATTCTATTATCAAATGACTAGTTTGGATTGGATAATGTATCTAAAGTTGAAGCCTGAAGAGAAGGCCCTAAAAATTAAAACATTTACTATCATAAGTATCAATAATGCAGATTCATAGAAGGACACTTTTCAAGGCAATATCAACAACAATTCAAAGGCTATTGATCACCAAATTTCTTGACATTTCACAATCAAATGCCATCCCCAAGTGGAGCCACTGTTAGGTTGTAATTTCAGTAGGAATCATAGTTTTCAATGTCTAAGGTTAAGCCTTGTAATATTGTACATACCTTTGCTTTATGCAAATGTTTTCCATATTATAAAAATTAAAAAAGTAAAGAGGGTATGTCCTCATGGAAAAATCAAAGGACAAAAGAATAAGAGAGGGCAAAAAAACATGAAAATATATGAACGCCCAAAAAAAAAAATACCATGAAAGTATGCAAGTCCAAATGCCACTACTATTTACATTTATTGTTTAAAAAATGATTGTGTGCAACTTTTTACTCATGCCACAATCCATGGTAATCAAACTATTTAGTCATGTTTATAGATTAGAGAATCAAATCTGACCAAAGAGTTTAATCTTGGCAGATCATAGTTAGGTAACGAAAATAAAAGGAGTTCATAAGCTTAATATGAGCCCTTGGATAATATAAGGTTAGAATTAGATAGTTTGCTCTATGAAAGAAAAATATATGAATAAGTGTTTTCTAGCCTAGACACACCCAAAGAAATGAAGAAAATATGTTAGAGTAAGAAATGGGTAAGTGGAAGAAATGTTGTTGAACTACAAAGTTACTTGGATCAAAGAACATGCATCATGCTTACATACATATTTCAACATGTATGGTCAACTATGAATGAAAAACCAAATATTTACAAGTTCATATGATTAACTCCCCATCATTCACTTTTCCCCTTTACTTACTAATTTCCCATCGATAATTATCTTCTAAGTACTTTTAAATCCTACAAGTCAAAAGGTTTCACAACATTTCTCTAACTTTTGGAGGGACAAACCCTCAGCTTAATGACTTATGGACTCAAGTACTAAAATCCCCTTCATAAAAATAATTGGCCCTTCATGAAGTTCATCTCCCCTCATTACCCTAAGAAAACCCATTTTTGTAAGGCTTAAACTCAATCTACCTAGGAAAATAGAATACCCCCCCATATAAACCCCTTTCCTCTTAAAAACCCACTAAAAGTATTTTTATCTTAATTATGAAGCTAAATGCGCAATCACGTGCCTTTTACCCTTTTGACATAGGAAAAATACCATTCCGCTCATTTCATATTAATTACTAATTTTATTATATAAACCCCTATATAACCATTTTTCCATAATAAACTAAATCCCTATATAAAATAACCCAACCCTTAGTTTGAAATAAACACTATAGAAATCACCCCTATCGAGATACAATTCTACTTACTTTACCTAAGTTCTGTAAACCTAAGTTGATTGTGACATTAACCTCACCCGATTCCCTAATCGCACAACTAAACCTCACCGAGCTTCCAAATCCCTCATTAAGCCTGACCGAATCACTTTAAACTTGCGATTAATCCCTAAACTAATCCCAAACTGCCATGATTAAACCCCTGGGTCCCCCATCAACTCTCATTCATTGCCGACTATCATTAGATCAAAATCGCTTAGATTCAACAACCCAAAGCCATATCAGTCGCACCCAATGGACTTCCTTTACCCACCTAGTAAGGCAGTTTTCCCCCGACCCGCTATGGCTACGTGACAAGCCACGACATAGATCAGGTGAACACTCTTCCAAACTTCCCATGGCATAAAATAGGCATGACGGGTTCTAAAAAATGCCTCCCTACCGATCCAAAAAACTGCTTATCCTTCATAAATATGAATTTTGCACCATATTTGAAAATTTGCCAATTAAATTTTTAAACCTCGAACCCATGTTTTCTCACCTTTCAACAATTTTGCAGTGTAAACCCATAAAACCCTCCAACACCACCCTACACCTTTGCGATGAAATTTCACCTCCAATTTCATCCAAAACTCTAA
>APFE030717426.1:14368-35232 GCA_000404065.3 Pinus taeda
ATTAATAAAAAAATTAATGTGGGTTATAAATTTAATATTTTAATACTTAGAGTTAGATAATATTTACCTGTATTTAAATATATATTTTTTCAAGGAAAAAAATATGTCCCTCGTGAGGTTGTTGGTACTAGTTTAGAGTGAGATTGGTGGTACTAGGCTAGAGTGAGGTTGGTGGTACTAGACCAGCTCATAAGTATACTCATTAAACTCATAAGACTAGAATCCCAACACAGCAATAGCTATGAAGGCATTATGGCTCATCATTTAACGAGGATTGTAACAATTAAAGATATATTTATAATAGAAAAAACATTTTCTTGTGGACAATGTGGTCCATAAGTGAAATATTTCAATGTTAAGTGGTCTGACTACTTTACATTTGGCCCATTTTAAGGTAATTATTTTAGTCAATTTTGTCTTAAATCCAACAAATATTAGTTGGAATTGCAAGTTTCAACTATGTAGTCTACATAATCCAAATACTCAAGGGGATCTATTTATGCATTCAACTATATATATATATATATATATATATGTGTGTGTGTGTGTGTGTGTGTGTGTGTGTGTGTGTGTGTGTATGTGATGATGATGATGATGATGATGATGATGATTAATGACCACTAAGACCAATGTGGTCTATCGGACTTCAAAAGAAAGTCTAATTGTCATTCTTCAAAATCTTGTTTCTGTGATCAAAGAGTAGGGAAAGAAGCATTCCAAGATCTCTATAGTTGGTTTGGCTTAATAGGTCAAGAAGATTGGAGGTGTGACTAATGACAAGGAATTAAGAGGGAATGGGGGCAAGAGTCAAGCAGTGTCAAAGGAAGTGCTCTTCATCTTCCACCTTCTTAGTATCACAAAATTGACAAATTCTATCGTCCCAAGGAGTCTTCGAAGTAGACCACTCCCCGGTCTCACTCCTAAGCTCATGAGCGTTAGTTCTAATCCTAGTGATGTTTATTTTCTTCTTAGTGATGGTCAACATAGAGAGAATTCTAGTTATGGAGGGTGGCGTTGATCAGCTCCTTATAGTACTTTAGCTTCCTTTTACCCTCCAACTCATTAACATCCCACATCTTGTCCTTAAACTGGAGGTAATAGTATCTTTTATATTGTCCTTATAGGGGATTGTGGATGAAGAATGTACCCTAGGTTATAGAGGATTGTGGATGAAGAGTGGCATACAAGGAGTTTTTGGGTGTGAAACGCCATTCATTGTAGAGACTATGCTGGGCAAGTTAAGAACAAGGGTTGAAGGGTAAGTCCTCATTACCACAGAAGATGTGTTACGTGACGCCTGATTATCCATCCGATTCATCACACACCAGGCACTACCCCAAATACAAGCACAAATTTTGCAATGGCCCTAGGATCTTCATAGGTTTCAGTGCAAAGGGGTCCTCAGATTCAAATGGAGCCAAAAGCCCAACTTCTCCACTGGACATCAAGACATTTTCTCGAATTGGGATCACTGATTCTCATGAAAAACGGCTTAGATCTCCAGTTGAGTTCTCCCAAGTAGCACAGTGAGACAATACCAATTGGTTCTCCTCATGGATTTACAAAGAGCCACACTTGTGTTATCTCCTGTGCTTCAAAATCGAGCACAAATAACTTGTATATTCATGGCGGTATGGGGCATGAAATTGTGCAATACCCTGTCCAAAAGCAAAATGGACAAGAAAATATGGGATGTCGTGTCGCCACCTCAGAGCTATTCAAGTGTTCCAGTGTTTTCCGTTGGCCATTTTCTCAAAGCATGTTGCCTCTGCAAACGACAATTGAACCATGGGAAGGACATCTACATGTACAAGTCCGTTATAGTTATCATACCATGGCTCTAAATCTTTGAGAATTAAATTGAATTGATTATAATTTCCCATCCTCTAGTCTGATTCTCTATTTGTTGATTTTTGCAGAGGTGACAAAGCACTCTGTAGCGTGGAATGCCGCTACCAACAGATTTTGATGGATGATGGAGTACTGTTACCAACATATTTTGATGGATGAGAAAATCGAAACATTTGCTCCTTCCCCATCTTCATCGAGTGTTGCTTCATTAGATCAAAGGTATGAGCATTGTACATTGTCATCAGAGCAAAGAAAGGCGTTTCAATGTATGTCTTGTGAGGGTGTGTAAACAATGCTATGACTGAGAGAGATATTTTTTATATATTTTATTTACATCTTTGGATCCCTTTAGTTTTTTCTTCAATTGAAAAGGATGGTTTCCCTTACCGTAAATACATGATCCTTTTTTAGATAAATCCCAGTAGATGCTTTTCAAGTAACTGAGATTGTGATGATATGTAAACTTTTCCCCTATAATGGTTGATTCTCACTTATATGGCTTGAAATATTCCATATTCTTAAGAACCTAACATTGGTTTACAAGCCAAATGGTTAAAAGGGGGATGATAATCAAATTAAACATTTTATACTAAAAGAGGTTTGTGCTTCAAGTATTGGCAATGTTATTCAAAGACAATTAGATGCACTTTCGTAGTCACCTCTATTTGATTCTTGCACTTAATTTCATTGACTAATTACATTGGAATATGTTTTTGGTTTACTTTTCATGTTTCAAAGTAGGAGGAGACTACATACTTATTTTTTTAAAATAGGTCAATGAAATGTTAAGTATTTTAAGTATTATATAGACACAATCTTAACATGGTTGTTGATTTAGTTGATTTACTAATATAGATGAAAAATAAGCTTTGATGTTGAATCTTTTATAATAAAAAAATGAGAGAAGTGCATGCATAGGTATGAATCATATTTAAACCTGGGGCCAAAGAATATAAGAACTGTTTATACATGCATGAAATAAATATTTGAAGTTCACATGGTGTACACACACACACACACTCTCTTGAGGGGTACATTGAGGATTTTGGGAGAGATATCTAACATGATAACCATCTTCCTACATTCAGTGGTATATTATTGCACACTTTACCTGTACCTTTGCTTGAAGTAATGCCAATATATTCATTAATCTTCTACATACCCAATATGGTAGAACTAGGACATAATGAAGGCTTTGAAATCCTCCTACTTAGTTACTTGTGGATCACCTTCCATCCTTAGTGTCTCCATGTGATTTTCCCACTATGTTAATGCATTTCCCTCTAATTTTACTCTAGAAAATGAAATCTTTTACTATTATTGATGGTGGAAGATAAAATAAACCTCTAACTTTTTATATTCAACTTTATTTCATTGATCTCACCTTCAAGTGGATATATATCCACTTTCACTTCCAATTTAAATAAGAATCATGATGGGGTAATGGCATTGGAACTTAGTTTTTCTTTCTTGGGCTCTTTCCTATACTCTGTTTATAGGTCTACATTTTCTCTCAATTTCCCCTCTGATCTAATATTTGAATAAGAGCTTGTAGTGTAGTTTTCTTAGGAGGGTAGTATGGTGGTACCAAGGGAGGTACCTAAGGGTAATGATATTAGAATATTTTAGGCCATTTTATGTGAGGTGTACTATGTCTAGTGTATTATTAAATAAGACCCACTATGATAGTTGGGTATTGAATAAATGTAATGGGACCTCGTAAAGAAGGTCCATTAGGTAGTTACGAGTTTGTTATTATTAGATTTCTCTTGATAATTGCAAACAAGGATGGTGAAGTCGTTAGATATGCATACTGGAATATTGTAACTAAGCTTAGCTCATTAGGAGGTTTCCCCCTTGAAGAGGCAAGTGAACAGGAGTGGGTTCCTTCTATAGAAGGATCAATTATAAGGTGTTGCCTTGCCTTATGGGTTTGATAATTATAAAGTGTGGAGTGTTTTTATTTTAATTGTGGATACTTGGCATTTTATTTTATATTCATATCCTGGGTATTTCACAATTGGTATCAGAGACCTTTCATTGTCCAAAGTGAGGAATTTTTTTTCACTTTTGTGGATTGTTTAAAGAAAAAATGGGGGCAACAACATTTAAGCAACTTCTTGTATATTTTGGAATTAAATTTGATAATCTATAGATCATAATGCCTCATGAAAAATAACCTATATTTAAAAAATAAATCATTTGAATTGGAGTTTACGAGGCCAAGGTATCACTAATTTAAAACCAACTGTTTTAAGATCTTTTGGACTATAGCTCTCAAAAGTTTGGATGGGGGGCTTCATTTTCCATTAGATTAGAACCATAATAAAGAGAAGTTGTAGCCATTAAATTTGTCGCATGATATGTTATACTTTCAATCAATATTGAGTATGCTAAATCTATTTACAATTTCACCCTCTAAGCTTGATGGACATGGAGGTGCTAAGGTCATTAAAAAAATTGTTTTCTAGTATTGGCCTTATAGACTTAAAGAGATGCAAGTATCGATAGATAAATGGTAGGGGAGTTGAATTCTTAGGCTCATATACAATGAAATCAAGGAAGAATATACCAAAAAATGATATTACTAGTACAATCTCAAGGATGCTTGTACCTCTTGGTATTTGGATAGTTGTTATTTTTTGGATAAAAACTTATTTTCTCTTTTATTTAACGAATCTACACTGCCTTCTGTAGAGCATATCATGGAGGGACATGTGTAGTTGGTTTGGGATATGAGTTTTGAATTTGCTTATTCCACAAGTGTAGTGTTTTTTGTGGATGGATTTTTCAATATGATTAGGTCTATGTGGTCAAAGCAGACAACTGGGGAACCACTTTTAGCCAACTATTGAGTTCATGTATATTCCAAGTGGAGTCAACATTGACACTTGTATATGGGACCCATGTTCAAGGTGGAACCTAGATTAATTCAACATGATGGTTGGCACTGGTACATGGAACTTTGATTCCTTGATTGATGTCAACATTATGGTCAAACTCATACATAGGACTAGGGTATATGGTGGTTTTACTTTTTTGCAACAGTCGTTGAGGAAAATG
Organism: Pinus taeda; assembly: GCA_000404065.3. Classification (NCBI taxonomy): domain Eukaryota; kingdom Viridiplantae; phylum Streptophyta; class Pinopsida; order Pinales; family Pinaceae; genus Pinus; species Pinus taeda. The sequence goes on from APFE030717426.1 coordinate 19,283, forward strand.
CTTTTCTAAGTGGGGTGTAGTGTAGTTTGTTTATGAGGGTAATGTGGGAGTACCTAGGGAGGTACCCAATGAGAATAATATCATAATAATGGAGTCCATTCTATGTAAGGTGGACTAGGTCCATTATATTATTAAATAATGCCCACTATGGTAGGTTGTAGTGAATAAATGTAATGTGACCTCATTAAATAAGGTCCATTAGGAATTTAAGGTTTTTTTTATGATTAGAGATCTCTTGATAATTATAAATAAGGATGGATAACTCCTTAGATATGTCTTGAAAAATATTGAAATTTAGCTTAGCTCCTTAAGAGGTTTTCCCCTCAAAAAGGCAGGTGTACAAGAGTGGAATGAATTGTAAGGTGTTTCCCTACCTTAAGGATTTTGATAATAATAAAGTATGGAGTGTTTTTATCATAGTCATAGATACTTGGCATTTTATTCTATATTTACATCTTGGGTATTTAACATGCAACCCCCCAAATGGTCCAAAATTGCTTCCTATAGTCACAATAAGGAGGGGCAGATTGTGATAGATGGTAGTGACTTTCTCTTTCAACATCACAAATCTCTCTTCTACTCGAGCTTAATGGTTGTTCTGAACAAACTCATGTTCGAAAAATAGGGAGAGAGAGAGAGAGAGGGAGATTGTTCACACAACACAAATGACACACTGGTTTTATTGATCTCACAAAGATTACATGTATAGGAATACATGATTCTTCTAAATCCGAGAATAGTGGACCTAGATTACTAAAAATAGTTGATACAACTAATAACCTCATAACTCACACACTTACACCTCATGACAATTTGGAAGTCATGGAAGCATTACTTCCAATACCCTCTCTTAGTGCTTACATGAAAAAACAAAAAGTAGACATTACAACAATGAGGATAATTTATGTCTAGCTGGTCTTCATCAGTGCTCACATCCACTCCAGAATATTGAAAACGCTACTTTTTCACAACCACATATTCGAGTTGTCACTTGACCTCCATTTAAAATGTAACCACCTCTGACCATCATTGATGAACTTTGCAAGATCAACGATATTGACAACTCAGTTTGTTGGGGTTTCTGCGATAAGAGTTGACAAGTAATGAACCATCGTATGGACCAACCACCATTTGTCAGATATTTCACGTTCGGCTATCCTTTAGTTGCTAGGATAGAGATAATGTGTTCAAAAGTTGATCAAAACAACTTGACCTTACTAATACAAGAATTGATATTTTGGACTCCCTGGTTTCAGTTTAAGAACCATCAACCCTTTCTATAACATTTAAAAACACACAATAATTGATGTTTCAAACACCGGGCTTCAAATTTAAGAACCACCAAGCCTTTTTACAACCAAAATTCAAAGAAATAGAAAACTACTTCAACTCACACCATAATAATCACACCATAATAATTTTAAAGATATAACAATCACTCCACCACTCACCATATCCACACCAAATTTTTATTTAGTTTTTATCTTTTTAAATAATAACTAAGCCGGCAAGTTCAATATCTAAATAAAAATTTATCCACGGAAATTTCCTAAATATCCACAGAAACTACCCAGAAATTGAAGCTTTGAGCTCCAAATGGTGGATCTTATATATTCCTCTGTTATTGTTATTGTTTGAACAAGTTGAACAACTTCATACAATGGTTTCGTGTTGAGATCTTTGGCAGGGCTCATGGCATAGGCAATGCCTAATACATTACCATAGAATCCTTCCTTCAGTCGGGACTCGAGCATGGACCTCCCATGTGCTGAAAAATGTTCATCAGAACTGGCTACATAAGGGAGAAAGTAAAACGACGCACAACCATACACATATTTACACCAAATTTGTGATCTTTGAAATAGGCACATTAGAGAGAAAGTTGTCTTCGATAGTGTTAATATTTTTCCAGCAAGTCTTCTTGCAGCTTCTGAGATGGCATGTTAACAATCAGGGTTGCGACATTCTTTCACTGGATCCGCTTTGCTAGTCAAGATTTGTTGAACATAAATTAGTGGCCTTGCACGCGCATTCATTCGGCATGGCCACCACAAAGAAAAAAAAATGGCAGCGTCACTTGATACCAACAGGCTTCCAATATTTGCAGTTTCAAAGATGGATTATAACACCGACAAACTCGTTGATAGAAGAACTGCACAGTACCAGGCACAATCTTGCCTTTGACGACGGGATCTAACCATCCACGTGGATATATCAGTGCATAACAATGTGTTATTCTAGATGATCGTATATCTTCTCTGCTGGTCAAATCCATTAAAGTGTTGTGCCAAAAGACAAGGCAACACACCTCTTCTAGATATTTTAACGAACACTCTAACAGTTTAAATGGTCCCGTTGTGAGGCTTAGTGGAACTTCGTATAGCGAATCCCAAAATTCCTTACCTCTTCACACAGATCCACGATGCACAATGTTCCTCAGCCTCTTCACATGGATCCACGATCCACAATCGTCTCTACGTAGATCCATAATCATGACAATGTTGTGGCCCTCTTCCTTTCAAAACAAGATGCGCAATTTTTAAGCCACTCCTTATGCCACATGCAATGGTAGGCAACACTTTGTAGATCCCTTTATATTTCCTAAAGAAAATGGAGCAGAACTCTCGCTTAAGATCAAATCTAGATTTAGAAAACTACACACATATCTAAACAGGGAATAATAAAGGTCGCAACACAAATCAACTATAACACACTTATATTAATTCATCTATGTACAAAACACTAACACTCAAGGCGCTCTCATATCTTTTTAGTCTTCTCGTGTGGGAATCAAGCTAGATTTAGCTCTGATACCATGTTAGAAAAATAGAGAGAGATCGAGAAATTGTTCACACAACAAAAATCACACACTTATTTTATTGATTTCACAAAAATTACATATAGGAATACATGATACTTCTAGATCTATATTACTAAAAAGAGTTGATACAACTAATAACTTAGGAACTCACACACTTACACCTCATGACAATTTGGAGTCATGGCATGATTACTTCCAATAACTCATCTACCATGGATAAGGTTGTATGACTTTTTTTCTTAAATCAATTCGTAATTTGTATAAGTTTTTTTCAACATATCTTATAATATTCTAAAAACCTTAAATTTTGCAAGTTTATTTCATCAGATATCGTATTTTTTTATCTATAGCTTAGGGCTTGAATTTAGAAATAACTAAAATATGAAAATGAAAAAATAATCACAAAATACATATCATCCACACATATGAACAAACGATTTATTTTAGGAAACTCAATATCGGAGAAAACCCATCTAGAAGATTAGGCCTATGCTTTCATCTCTTTCCTTTAGATATCAAAATGCACATGCAAAGGAATGGACACTCACTTTGGAGTTACCTCTTAACATTATGGCCCAAATGACTACTACAAAATCATTCTCCGGTTCCGTTATGCTCTCAAAATACTGCTCCTAAATGTTTTGTTGAACTATGGAACATGATACAATGTTAAATAATGGAACCCCTTCTCCTCCTAGTAGCTCAATATTTAATATAGTCAATAACCATGCAGGGGTAGGGTTTTTTACTTCTTCAACCCTTAATTATGATAAGGTTTTTGACCGTCTAGAATGTTATTGAAAGTCCAAACGTAGCTAGCCCCACATTTGTGAGTGATGGGGAGTTGATGTGACATCCACTTGTACCATGGTGGTCAACAAGGGAGGTGTTCTTGTGAGAGGTATAACTTTCACATACAAGTTTTAATTCAATGATTTTTGCACTGTTAGAAAGGTATCAAAGTGTGGATCAAAGTCAAGAGTGTCTCCACAACTTTTCGACATTAAAAAGCCCTTTGAATACCATTTTATGCCCCAAAATGGCTCCAGAAGTTTCCATACACCAATTTTCCCACCTGGAAAGTACTAATATAGATAGCAAATGGTATGGTGATCCAATTCAGATCAAGGGGAGGGTACAAAGAGGACATATTGTTGAATACCATCAAATGTTGCCAAATAAGAAAAGTAAAGAGATATAAATGTTAAATACAAATGTGTTTTGAACATGTGACAAAACATATAAGTAATATTAGTTAGGTTGAGCAACACAACAACAAGGAAAATTTCTTAGGTTTGTGAGGAACAATAACAAATATTTTGAAAGGAAAAGGCAAAGGTTAATGAAGAGTGGTGTACAATAAAAGGTTAGTGATGTAAAAAATGTTCTTGACTCATACATTTGATGTTTTAAATAAAGATCCCTATCTATTTATAAGCAATAATGTTGATTTCTTCTCCTCTATGTTATTAAAAATATCCAGATGAGGGTAAGAATGGCCCATGGGTTTGCAAAAGATACACTAAAGATAAGACATTTGGGATGAAGAATCATGCTAACAAAATAAAATATACACGTAAGCAAAGCTCCAAAAATCAAGAAAATTAGTTTGCTAAATAGGTTTTAGGTAGAAGCTTAAGAGAAAGATTAGTGTTAAAACAACCTAGTAACATTGACTTGGGATATTTCTTCTATCATTTAAGGTTGAGGTAATTATCAAGGGATTGTGAGTTGTTTAATGCACCTAGTAACTGTGCCAATGAATTGGTCATGGTGTCTCTTCCTATACAGGTTTACTAAAAGTAAGAAGTAATGATATTATTATGGTTCATGCCATAATATTTGTCTTGAGCAAGATAATTGCATAGGTCAAACATCTCTTGAAAAAAGAAGCCTCAATATACAATAATTATTTTATAAAACAAAATATTTAAATTTGTACTATATTTAATTATGTTATAAGCTTGTTTGTTTTGTAAGAGGCATTCCACAATTCTAATTTAATTATCAATAATTATTGTTTTGTAAGAGTTTTTTAACAATTTTAATTTAATTATCAATAATTATTAGTTAGTAGTGGATATTTAACCTTTATGGAATATGTTCAAATATTCATAGCAGTATTCATAGATCAAAGTTAAAGATTTATCTCCAAATTATTTATGCTCTTTTAATTAATTTATTTCAAATTCTTTAATTAAAAAATGTCATATCAACACATTTAATATTATGTATTTGGTATTGATAAGTCATGGTATTGTAAAAAGAACTATTTACCAATTAAAAATTTATATTGTAAATATAGAAATAAATCTTCATAGTTAAGAATATTAAATATATATGTTTAATTAATATATTATATTTTTTTATAATTAATAACAACAATAAAATTATAATTTAATTAATTTTTATAAAAAAAATTGAGATATATATTAAAACAAATACATTATGCTTTTAATAAATTGGTATCGTATTTTATTATCCATTTTGGACCACATTCTAAAACAAAATGTCCACTGTATTATATTGTATCGTTAATGGTGTATTTATGGTCCATCAATATTTGGTAGTATAACTTTTAGGTTGCATATAGACTTCTTAGCCACTTCTTAAATAACACAACAATAATGGTGTTTGAATTTCAAAACTCTGGTCAGTTTTTAATTAAAAAATGGGTAATAACTTGCTTGCTTTTTTCCAACACGACGCCCGTTGAGGACTTGAGCGGCAATGCAACATTTAAAATTAATTACTCATATTTCGCATGACATATTACAATGATTTGTTTTGATTTGATTGAATATGGAAATAAAAAAGGTCATGACTTTAAAGATTAAAAAATTAAGATTTGAAAGGGTACAACTTGACATTGGAGATGTGTGCACCAAATTTACTCGCCCACTTCTGTGCCCGATAATAATCATATAGCTTTAGGTATCCCTTTTGGGATTGAATATTATTCTCAAGGGAGCTGGTGTGCCGAAACCTCCAATTCAAGTATGCTTGTACTTGTAATAGGGCGCAATTTGCATTGTAGGGACCATTCGTTTTTATTTTAATGTAATTAACACTGAAATAAATTTTCTTTTAAATTTTAATGACTATTACTCACTATACACTTTGAAAGCAATCATTCCGCTCTCTCGTGCAGGGCCTACCTCTGCTCACTGCACTGATTTGACTCCAGCGGTGGGACCCGCAGTCACTACCAAATGACATCAGATGAAAGCTACCTTCTTAAACTGGCGGCCGAAACCGGACGCTGGCAGCGTGGTCCGCGTGTCCTGAACATAATAAAAAATTGAAGTGTTCTAATTTAACATGAGGATGTTTGCACTTATGGTCCCTATAATCATATAACTTCGTCCCTTGTGGATCGAACATTGTTTTTTTTGAGGTAACTGCTACGCTGAAAGAGCGCCATTGGCATCTTATTACTTTAGTCGCTTTATAATTGGCCTGCCTCTGCTCAATGAACTTGAGTAATTTGATGCCGGCACCCACATTACCAACAGGTACCTCGGGGGTGGTTTTATGGTAACCAATATACACTATGTTAATTATTTGTTAATATGCTAAGTAGTATATATTACTTTTTAAATTTATACTACTTCTCACTCTACTATAAATAATACAATATATATCCTATAGATAACATATAATATAAATAACTCAATATATATTAATACACAATAACATTATACGTTACACAATATATATTAATAGCGGTGGCTCCATCGCTCACCAATAATACTGATGTGCTAAAACTTTCACTTAAAATCTACTCTTGCTTGTGCTCGCAAGGGGGCGCAATTAGTATAGTGGACACCATCCATTTTTCATGCTATTTTAAAATACATTAAACTCTATCTAACAGGTTACAACATTAATCATTTTACAATTACAAAGAAATTACTGAACTCAATGATTTGATATCGGATCCCACAATACTGACGGTTCCCTCACAGGCGGTGGCTCCATCAGTCACCAGCATTTGAAGTTAGACGAAACGAGTAGGTTAACGAGGTTTTGGGTACAAATTTAACCCTCATATCCCTCTTAGCTAACCAAGTGAAGATATGGATAAAAGTGACCTATGAAGATACGGATACGTTAGCGTCCTATGCAGTTTTGATAATACCTGTGGTTAAGGTGAAAAACTGAAAAACCACAGGTATGTAGCGTTTTACATAACACCGAATCATTTTGGTTTGGAGTATGAATTCATATTATTAACAGTTCGTCTTTACCAACTAAGAGATCAAGTAAAATTGGAAATATACACATTTACCGATTATGATAATTTATTTAAGTAATTAAATTTTACTTATACACAATAATTTAATTAGATACATAAGTTTCAAGAATTTATAAAGAAAGCTAAACCAGCCGTAGTACCATATTTTGTATACTTTGTAGTCTAATTGTAGATATCGAAGCAAATAACAAAAGGCAAAACTATATTGAAGGAATTTATTATTCTTAGCTGCGTTTTTTGTGCCATTGATTCTGTGTTTGTGTTACATCAGTGCCCATTGGAGTTTAAATAACTAAATATAGAGATAGATGTGGATGTGTGCGTGTTGTTTATTCCTGGTTTACTGCTTTTGGGTATCCCCAGATTCATATGAGTAATGTGGGCGTTGCTCATACCCGGTTTCTTGTATTTGGGTACCATTCAGATTCCGCGAGATTCTTGCCTATGGGAGTGCGTATATGTACCCTGCTACAGAGGCTTAGTCAAATCATTGTTCTAACGCTCTAGGAAGCCTTCCTGCTTCTGTAGCAGTGATTGAAGAAGGGGTTTAAACTTTATAGGAAGGGTTTATTTTGCCAGAGTAGGATGTTCTAGTGATTTTGTGTAGTGTTTTGCGGAGAAAAAATTAGTGCCTGTGAGCGACTTTCGGCGGTGGAATTGAAGGATGTGTTTTATTCTTGTTGGTGTATTGGTATTGGATTAGATTGATATTGGAGAAGGTTTTCTGTCATTTTTCTCATTGTCACTGTTGCTGATCAGGCACAAGCTTGTGGAGTTCTGCGCCTTGTTAACCAGAAGTTTTGAAAATAGCAGTTTGAAGTGAGGGAGTGGTCAGGAGCTTCGTGTAGTTTTGATCCTAGTTTCGCAGCAATTTTGTATTATAAAAGACCCATTGCAGGTTCATCGTAGGACCAATATATGCATCACTAGGCCCAGAGAGGCTTAGTCCAGGGTTTTAGTGTGAGGTGCTCTTCATTGTGGTATAGGTGTCACAAGTTTCAAGGAGTCCTACTCTTTTTGCGAAAGAGTTTACCCGAAGTCATAGGGGATTGTGGATGAAGACTGGCGTACAAGGAGTTTCTGGGTGTGAACACCATTCATTGTAGAGTCTGTGTTTAAGCACAAGGGTTGAAGGGTGAGTCCTCATTACCATCCGGGAAAAGAGGAGAGGAGAGAACCGAAGATGTGTTACGTGGCGCCTGATTACATATCCGATTCATCACGCACCAGAGACTGCCCCGAAGACAACCACAAGTTCTGCAATGACCCTGGGATCTTCACAGGTTTCAGTTCAAAGGGGTCCTCAGATTCAGATGGGGCCAAAAGCCCAACTTCTCCACTGGACATCAAGACATTTTCGGGATCACTGATTTTCATGAAAACGGCTTAGATATCCAGTCCAGTTCTCCCAAGCAGCACAGCGACACAATACCGATTGGTTCTCCTCATCGATTTACAAAGAGCCACACATGTGTTATCTCCCGTGGTTCAAACTCGAGCACAAATAACTTGTATACTCGTACCGGTACGGAGTGTGAAATTGTGCAATACCCAGTTCGAAATCAAAATGCACTGGGAATACGGGATGTCGCATCGCCACCTCGGAGCTATTCAAATGTTCTAGTGTTTTCCGTTGGCTATTTTCTCAGCGCTTGCTGTCTCTGCAAACGGCAATGGGAAGGACATCTACATGTACAGGTCCGTTATAATTATAATACAAGGATTTAAATCTGTGAGAATTAAATTGAATGGATTATAATTTCCTTTTTTTCGGAGCTAGCCTCATTCTGTGTTTGCTGATTATTGCAGAGGTGACAAAGCATTCTGCAGCGTGGAATGCCGGTACCAACAGATTTTGATGGATGACGGAATGCCGTTAACGACGGATTTTGATGATCTTTATGGATGACCAAATGGAAACATTTGCGGTTTCCCCTCCATCTTCGTGGACCTTAGTCGACTGCTGCTTCATAAGATCAAAGGCATGAGAACTGTACATCATCATCAGAGCAAAAAAAGGCGTTTCAATATATTTCTTGGTTGCATCAGAGGAACTGTATATCTTGTGAGCCTGTGTAAACCGATTGTATATATCGGAGTGAAATATTTTATTTGCATCCCTAAGTTTTTTTGGCTTATCTCCCTATAGCACATGGCGGTCATAGTTTTTCATTTTTTGGTTTATCTCCCTTTAGCACATGGCGGTTAACTTGTTGGGATGAAATTTGGAGGGCACTGATCAAACACGGATGACTACGCAATGAGTTGGTACAAAAGAAAAAGGGTTTACATTCTTCGCAAACAATGCATAATTTTGTCTCTTTATACTTAATGCTTGAATATAGGGGAAGTTATCTTAATAAATATGTAGAAGTGTACCACCACTATGCTTATGGGATTAAAATATGGACTTGTAGATTAATTACTAAGATCTGCTTTCAACAAAAAAAAAATTAAAAATTAATGATGGTTGAGTCACTATTTTTCAAAAGCTAATGATGGTTGAGTAACTATTTTTCAAAAGCTAAGAGTTGAGTTCTCAATGTTTGAATTAGTTAAACAAGAGCTTGTTGGAAAGTTGGAAGTGTAAAGAACATGTTGGGATTAGTTTCTATGTCTAAATTATAAATATAATTTTGAAAAATTAAAAGAACAAGTATGAGTATGAGCATTGTGTTTATCACTAAATTATTTCTAAAATGATTTATAAAAAAGAATCCTAGAATATCTAAATTATGAAGGAAAGATGAATTCTTACATACTTTCAAATTGGTTAACATGGAGGAAAAACATCCATCAAGTAGTTGTACAAATGATGGGAAGATTATAAATGGAGAAAATCACCTCAAGAAAAGTAACATTTTTGGGGCTTTTGTTGAAGAAGAATTTGCCTTTCCTAATGATTTTACGAATCTGCGTGCTAAAGAAGAGTTTACCTTTCCCAATGATTTTATGAATCCGTGTGCTCAACATTCCTTATAATATATGCTTCTACATTTGTCTTTCCATTAGATTTTTCGTGGTTTCTCAACTATAGGAAGGTCTAAGTCAAATAATGTCTTATCATTTCTTCCAAGCACTTCATATAATATTTCAAGTGTAAGGAGCAAGATCCATGTTTGTAATAAAGAAAATGCAATTTAATTATAGATTATCTTATTGTTATTTAGGAGGTTATTTCAATTTTTAGGCCATGTTAAACTTGTCACATTAGAATATTATTGTTAATTTCGTCAACAAAGAGTTATTCAAGTTTCATGTTGCAAGTATGAATTTGTATGGTGACATATAATTGGATTCTTGAGAAGTTGAAGCTTTACAAACTCGTTCAACTCTAATATGTGCAATCCTTTAAAGTTATTGGATGACATGTTCATATTTTAATTTTTATTTCATCTTGCAAAGTGGTAGTTGATTTTGGATTCACATAATTATAAAGAGAAAAGTAAAATACCTATTGAAGGAAGACCCTAGTACATTAAATCTTCATTTTTCATATTCATTTCTTGAGTGTTTAGTGAGTAAATATGTTGTATGCGAGCTTTGTCTGAGGATATGTTGGGATTTTCTATTTAGAACTAACCCATTGCATTCATCTATGACCTAATAAGAATCTTTCACATATCAAAAGAGAAGTACCACCTCTCTAAAAATGAAAAAGAGATCTTGATAAGTTCTTTGAGAATTCCCTAGGAAGATGAATTTTGTCGCTGATAGGAAAATAGATCAATATTTTTGGTGACCATACTAAGGACACAATTCATTTTCAACAAATCTAGTACTTTATTTTAATGATTAGAAATTATTGGGAAACTAGAATATCTCTGGTTCATTTCTTTTTTATAATTTTTGGTAGACTTCCAGCAATGTAATTAAAGATTGAGTAGGTTCTTCACAAACTACGCAAAATTTCGTGACTCATTATTCTTAATACATAAACAATTTGAGGGAGATTATCTTTATAAATATGTTGAAGTGTATTATCACTATGCTAATGGGGTTAAAAGACATACCTGTATACAAATGGGCTAAGATCCACCTTCAACAAAAATCAACAATTGGTGAGTCATATCTTCCAAAGGCCGTAATTTAAGTTCTTGATGTCTGAATTAGGAAAACAAAATCTCATTAGAAAGAGGAAACATGAAGATTATGTTGGGAGTGGTTTCCATGGATACACTTATAGATATCATTTCACAAATTAAAAGAGTAGTCGTGACCATTTTGGGCCTATCACTACATTTTTTTGAAAATGATTTATAGAAATCTAGAATAGTTGAAATCGGAACCAATGTAGAGGATACATTTCTACTTCATATTTTCAAAATAAAACTTCATTTAGTTAACACAAAAAGGAAAAAACTAAATGCCAAGTAGTTATAATGATCAAGAGAATATTATAAAGGGATAAAATCATGTTAAAAAGGAATGATGGCTTTTGGAACTTTTGATGAAGAGGAGTTTTCTTTCCTAGAGATTTTTTGAATTGGCCTACTCAACTTTCCATCTTATGTATTCTTCTACATTTTTCCTTCCATCATATTTTCTATGTTTGTTGAAGTACATTAAAATATAACTCTGATTATGTCTTCTCATTTCTATCGAGCACTTCATATCGTATCTTAGGTCTAGGGAGCAAGATCCCTACTTGTAATGAAACAAATGTAGTTTAATTAAAATTTATGTAATTGTCATCTTGGAGGCTATTTCGGTTTTTAGACAACGTTAAATTTGTTACGTTGGGATGTTATTGTTAATTCCTCCCATAAAGAGTTATTCAAGTTTCATGTTGCAAGCATGAGCTTGTATGGTAATGTATGGTTGGATTCTTGTGCAATTGAATCTTTACAAGTTCACTTGATTCTAATGAATGCAGTACATTAAAGTTTTTTGAAGACCTACCCATATTTTTATTTCATGTTGCAAATTATAGATAATTATAGACTCACATTATTTTAAAGAGAAAGGAAAAATATTTGTTAAAGGTAGACCCTAGTACATATACTATCTATTTTTCATATTCATTTCTTGAATTATTAATCAGTAAATATGTCGTATGAGAGCTTTGTTGGAAGATTTTTGGGGTTTTTTATTTAGCACTCACCCATTGGATTCATCTAAAACCATAATGAGAATATTCTACATATCAAAAGAGGAGTACCCACCTCTCTAAAAATAAAGAGGGGACCTTGATATGTTCTTTGAGATTTCCCTAGGATGTTGACTCTTGTCATTAACATGAAAAAAGATCAACAACAATATATATGAATTTCACTCTTTTCATGACATTATTAACGGGAATCAACCCAAAATTCATTATGTAGCATTCTAATTTTTTATATGTATTTTTATATAAACACTCTTGAAAAATGGAAAAGAGGGAAATGAGTGAATTGAGATTTCGTTGAGGTTTGATTTGTTTCTTTAGATGCATGTTCATATTTATGTATATAATTCATTTGTTGGATCGTTATTTGAAACACTACCCTTAATGACATGAAATAAGCAAATTCACTTTGATCTCATTTTGTTTTTGGGTTGTTTATTTGATTTGCAATTGATGATGTGTAATAAGTTCTAGATTTTCTTATTTCAACAAAGTAAATGGTAGATGTTTTTCATTTAAAATGTTAGTATAAGTAAAGTTTTTCAACAACCTAATATATAAAATTTTGGTGTATAGGTACTACCAAGTAACCTCAACATCATTGTCATTCCTTGTGTTTTCTTTGCCTTAGCATAACTTTTTGGTTTTCAAGTGTCACAAGTGTGGTTTGGCCTATGATTGTTCCTTGTGTAAATGTTTGATTTCATTTATCCTAGTACACAGTTGTTAATCTTGTATAATTACACATAGTCCATGGAACACTTGTTTATGCTTGTAGTTGGTATGGATTTCCATATTATAAGGTTTTTAGTATGAGTATGAGGCATGAGATCCAAAAGAATTTTCCATAACGCAATTTAAAGTTTCTCAAGAAGCCACACATTCCATGGATCCTTTCATAATCTAATCAAAGATAGTGGTGCCTCTTTGGGAAACCAATCATCGCTAAACCCTCTAATATTCTTAAACACCATAACCAATTGCTTATGACCTTTATAGCCATAAATAATGTTGACTTTGACTCCCTTAAGTTAAATGATCTTTACAATGCATAATTGTTATGAAAATATCAAGTATGTTTGTTGGTTTCCTTTATCATGAATACACAATCCATTTTGAGGTAAATCCAACTAGATACATTTCAAGTAACTGAGATTGTGACTATATGCAAACTTTGCCCCTATAGTGGTCGATTATTACTTATATGGCCTGAAATATTCCATATTGTTAAGAACCTAACATTGGTTTACAAACCAAATGGTTAAAAGGAGGATGATAATCAAATAATTTTTTTTATACTAAAATAGGTATGTGCTTCAAGTCTTGGAAATGTCATTCAAATACAATTAAATGCTCTTCGGTAATCACTTATATTTGATTCTTTCACTTAATTCCATTGACTAATTACTTTGGAATATGTTTTTAGTTCACTTTTCATGTTTCAAAGTAGGAGTCTACATAATTTTTTTTTAAATAGGTCAATGAAATGTCAAGTATTTTAAGTATTATGTGAACACAATCTTAACATGGCTGTTCCTTCATTTGATTTATTAATAGAGATGAAAAGAAGCCTTGATGTTGAATATTCTGTAAAACAAATGAGAGAAATTCATGCATAGGTATGAATCATATTTAAACTTGGGGCCAAAGAATATAAGAATTGTCTATATGTGAATGAAATACATATTTGAAGTTTGCATGGAAGATATATAAACACACACACACACACACACACACACACACAAACGCAATTGAGGAGTACATCTGGGATCTTGGGATAGATATCCAATGTGATAACCATCTTCCTAAATTCAGTGGTGTATTGTTGCACACTTTACCCCTACCTTTGCTTGAAGTAATGCCAATAGATTCATTAATCCTCTACATACCCAATAGGGTAGAACTAGGACATAATGAGCGTTTTGAAATCCTCCTACTTAGTTACTAGTGTATCACCTTCCATCCTTAGTGTCTCCATGTTACTTTCCCACTAGGTTAATGCATTTCCCTCTAATTTTAGTCTAGAAAGTGAAATCTTTAACTCTTCTTCTTTATGGTGGAAGCTAAAATAGACATCTAACTATTAATATTCAACTTTATTGCATCCATTTTCACTTCTAATTTAAATAAGTATTGTGATGGGGTAATGGCATTGGAATGTGGTTTTTATTTCTTGGGCTCTTTCCTATACTCCTTTGTACTCCTTTTATAGGTCTACATTTTCTCTCAATTTCCCATTTGATCTAATATTTGAATTAGAGCTTGTAGTGTAGTGCACTTAGGAGGGAAATATGATGGTACCTAGGAAGGTACCTAAGGGTAATGATAGTAGAATATTTGAGGCCATTTTATGTGAGGTGCACTATGTCTAGAGTATTATTAAATAAGGCCCATTGTGATAGTTGGGCAGTGAATAAATGTAATGGGATGTCATTAAAGAAGGTCCATTAGGTAGTTAAGAGTTTGTCATTATTAGAGATCTCTTAATAATTGTAAACAAGGATGGTGAAGTCCTTAGATATGAATATAATAGTGTTGTAACTGAGCTTAGCTCATTAGGAGGTTGCCCCCTTGAAGAGGAAGTGAACAGGAGTGGGTTCCTTCTATAAAAGGATCAATTATAAGGTGTTGCCCTACCTTATGGGTTTGATAATTATAAAGTGTGGAATGTTTTTATTATAATTATGGATATTTGGGATTTTATTTTATACTGATATCTTGGGTATTTCACAATTGGTATCTGAGACATTTCATTGTCCATTGAAACAAGGCAATTTTTCCCCTTTTGTGGTTTTTTTAATGAAAAAAATGAGGGCAACAACATTTAAATAACTTATTGTATATTTTGGCACTAAATTTGACAATCTATAGATCATAATTCCTCATGAAAAATAAATTTAGATTTAAAAAATAAATCAGCTAAATTGGAGTTTAGGATGCCACAATATCACTAATTTAAAACCAATTATTTTAAGGGCTTTTTGTTATCGCTATTTAGATGATAGCATTCAAAAGTTTGGATAGGGGCCTTCATTGCCATTAGAATAGAACCATTATAAAGAGGATTTTTAGCCATTTAATTTGATGCATGATATGCTATACTTTCAATCAATATTGAGTATGCTAAATATTTCAAGTTTCACCCTCTAACCTTTATGGGCATGGAGGTGTTAAGGTGATTAAAAAGAATCACTAGTATTGGCCTTATAGACTCAAAGAGATGCAAGTAATGATAGATAAATCGTAGGGGGGTTTCTTTCTTAGGCCCACATACAATAACATCAAGAAAGAATATAACAAAGAATGATATTCCTAGTACATTCGCAAGGATGCTTGGAACTCTTGGTATTTAGATAGTTGTAATTTTTTGGATAAAAATTACTTTTCTCTTTTATTTGATGACTCTACATTGCATTATGTAGATCTTATCATTGAGGGACATGTGTAGTTGGTTTGGGATATGAGTTTTGAACTTGCTTATTCCACAATAGTAGTGTTTTATGTGGATGACTTTTTCAATATGGTTAGATCTATGTGGTCAAAGCAGACAGTTGGGGAACCACTTTTAGCCAACTATAGAGTTCAATTATCTTCCAAGGGGAGTCAACATTGGCACTTGTATATGGGACCCAAGTTTATGGTGCCACTTAGATTACATCAGCATGGTGGTTGGCACTGATACATGGAACTTTGATTCTTTGTTTTACGTTAACATTATGTCAAAACTTATACATAGGACTAGGGTATATAGTGGTTGTAGTTTT
>APFE030717427.1:0-24101 GCA_000404065.3 Pinus taeda
TACCCTAGCCTACGTTAGCCTACTCTACCCTACCCTAGCCTACCCTGCCCTAGCCTAGCCTATTCTACCCTAGCCTAACCTAACCTAACCTAGCCTAACATATCCTAGCCTAGTGTATCCTAACCTACCAAAGCCTAGCGTAGCCTTGTCTATCCTAACCTACCCAAGCATATCTTAACTAGCACACTGTAGTTTATCCTACCCTAACATAGCCTAGCGTAGCCTACCCTAGCCTACCCTAGAGTACCCTGTCCTACCCTACACTACCATACCCCACATAGACTACCCTTGCCGAGCCTACCCTACCCTAGCCTACCCTAGCCTAACCTACCATGGCCTACCCGACCCTACCCTAGCCTACCTAGCTTACACTAGCTTAGCCTACCTAGCCTACTTAGCCTACCCTAGCCTACCCTAGCCTGGCCTACCCTACCTAACCTAGGCTATCCTACCTAGCCTACCCTAGCATAACCTAGCCTACCTTAGCATACCCTATCCTAAGCCTAGCCTAGCCTACCTAAGCCAATCCTATCCCATCCTAGCCTAGCCTAGCATACCTTAGCCTAGCCTACCCTCGCCTAACCGATCCTAGCTTAGCCTAGCTTACGTTAGCCTACCATAGCCTAGCCTACCCTAGCCTACGTTAGCCTATTCTACCCTACCCCTACCCTGCCCTAGCCTAGCCTATTCTACCCTCGTCTAGCCTAACCTAACCTAGCCTAACATATCCTAGCCTAGTGTATCCTAACCTACCAAAGCCTAGCATAGCCTCGCCTATCCTAACCTACCCAAGCTTATCTTAACTAGCATACCCTAGTCTATCCTACCCTAACATAGCCTAGCCTAGCCTACCTTGCCCTACCCTAGAGTACCCTGTCCTACCCTACCCTACCATACCCCACATAGACTACCCTTGCCCAACCTATCCTTGCCCAGCCTAGCCTAACCTAGCCCACCCTAGCCTACCCTAGCCCAAGCTACCCTACCTTGGCGTATCGTAGGCTACCTAGCCTACCCTAACCTATGCTAGCCTACCCTAGCTTACTTAGCCCAGCCTAGCGTAGCCTAGCATAGCCTGGCCTAACCTAGCTTAACCTACCCTATCCTACCCTAACCTACCATATCCTACCCTACCCTAACCTACCCGACCCTAGCATAGCCTACCCTGCCCTACCCTACCCAGCCTAGCCTAGCCTAAGCTAGCCTACCCTAACCTACCTAGCCTACCCTACCATACCCTAGCCTAACCAAGCCCACCTAGCCTAGCCAAGCTTACCTAGCCTGCTCCAGCTTACCCTAGCCTACTCTACTTAGTCTGGCGTAGCCTAGCCAACCCTACCTAGCTTAGCCAAGCCTACCTAGCCTAGACAAGCCTATTTTAGCCTACCCTACCCTACCCTACCCTAAGCTACCTGGCCTAGCCTAGCTAGCCTACCTTACCCTACCCTAACCTAGCCTAGCCTACCCTACCTAGCCTATGCTAACCTACCTAGCCTAGCCTACCCTAGCTAGCCTAGCGTAGCCTACCCTAGCCCACCTAACCTAGGAAAACCTAGCCTACTCTAGCCTGCCCTATCCTAATCATAGCCTGGCCTACCTAAGCCAATCTTGTCCCATCCTAGCCTAGCCTACCTTATCCTAGCCTACCCTAGCCTAACCTACCCTAGCCTATGCTAGCCTACCCTAGCCTACCATATCCTAGGCTACCATAGCCTATCGTATCCTACCCTAGCCTATTCCGCCTTAACCTATCCGAAACTAGACTATCCAACCTAACCTAACGCATGACTAATCTAGACTAAAATAGTTGAGCCTAACCTAAGATAGCCTAGCTTAGCTTAGCCTATCCTATCTTAGCCCAACCTAGCCTAGTCTAACTTAAACTAGCCTAGCGTAGCCTAGCCTATCCTAGTCTTGCCTATCCTAGTATTGCCTATCCTAAACCACTCTAGCCTAACCTACAGTAAACTAGCCAAACCTAGACCCTAAATCTCAATATATATTATAAATATACATCCCACATGAATGTAAAAAAACTTCACATAAATAGTAGTGAACATAAGTAATGGATTCATTATGAAAGTTACAAAATACAAATTGATGTTTATTAAATAAATATTTTACATATAAATATTTGAATGAAAGCATAATATAAATTCTATAATAAAATAAATTTTCAATATAAAATAAAAGCATATATATATATAATATCCATTTTTAAGGTCACAGCCAAGCCAAACACCAAATTGGTGTATGACACCCCCTTGTTTGTGGGACAAGGGACCCACCTCCGCGCAGGGATTTGACTGCTAAGTCTACAAAGGCATACATACTCTACCCCCCTTTGGTTTTGAACCTGTGACCTCTTAGGAGGAAACACATGCTCTTAACCATTAGGCCCACTCAAGCTATATTAAGTAATTAAATAATAAATTTATAAAAATAAATAAACACTTCAAAAGGTTAAATCACTAATATAAAATCCATATATTGCATCATTAAAATATATAAAAATTAAGAAGAATCATATAAATATATGAATTCTTAAGAAATTATAAAAAGACAATTTTCTTTATGGAAAGCACACAATATTTTTTTTTACTAAGGATGAATTTTTTTCTAAAATCAATTATAAAAAAAATTCTATATGAATAAGAAAAAAGAATTTCCTATATTTATTTAGTAAATAAAGTTATTAAATAAATAAATAAAATACTTATAATAAAATACTTATTAAAGATTCATGGCAATTGTGAAAAGATACCGACCAGGGACAAAAGACAATCAATCCCTCAAAACGAATATAATTTTTTCAGATCACCTTAACAAGCTTAGTAAGGAATCAAGGAATACAATGCAGAGAGTTTTCTATTGTACGATAAAAGATGACCATATCCGTAATTCTGCACGAGAGCCGTTGAGATTGTGCATTCTTTAAATCAAGATCATATCTACCACAACAACGCTATCAAATTCAATAGAAATCGTCAATGAAGCCATTTCAGCGCAAACGCAGGTTTTAAAAGATTAATATCTCATCAATATTCAAGAATTACAATTGATTATCGATATTAAAAAATTACAATTAATTATCGGAGGGGAATCTGCACTCTCTAGGTCTTCTGAACATGATTTAAGGATACTTTTCTTTTTCCGGAATTTAAAATAAGAAAGGAAAATCTACATGATGTTAACTTTTAAGACATGGACTTTAAAACAAAAACGTGTGAATTTTATTAGAGGAAACCAAAATGTAAACTATTTCACAAACGCTTGATAAAAAATTTAGAATTCACAAAGAAAAATATTGAGAGTGTAAACCTCAGGTTTTAAAAAGAAAAAAACAGCTAAATTTTGAAGCACTTAACATAAACTAACCTAGGCTATCAAGAACATGGCCAACTGCAGAAAAGAAAAGAGTGTGCCTAAATATTAACACAACAACATTCGCAGCCATAGATGTAAAATAACCATTTACACAAGAGTCTAGGTGTACCTGTGCAAGTCGAACGGGATTGAAGGTGTTGATATTGAATAACTGAGATATTACACGATGACGGATAACACACTGAAACAACACACATACACAAGAGGAAGAACAATACACTGAAACAATTTACATACACAGTACAGACAGACAACCCTCCACAACACAACTCTGCGATACAGTGTCCGTGAAAGAAAGAACTAACCAGAAGAATCAAGAGGACAAAGTACTCCAGTTTTCCCTCTAATTAAATAGATGTTGTAATTTTTCACATTCAAGCCTATAGAAGTCAATTTTCTTATAAACCAATTAGGCAAATAGATAAGAAAAAAGAAAGTAGAAAAGTAAAGTACCAGAGACAACATGGGGGGCCGAAGTAGTCTATCAACGCATAGAGCTTTGCCACGGTCGGATCAGAGGAACACTGCTAGAAAATATCGATCTAGCCCGATCTAGCCAGTTCCGTACGCTGCCCTTCTCATAATTAAGAACGCTGAAGAAGGGATGAAGTAAACCAGTACCCATACCATTTTGACTAGAAAACTGGAGGGTCTTGGGATGGCCAGATGGTTATAATCATTGGGGATAAAGTTCTTTATCGTCCAACGGTTATCTGTCAGAACCCTTGCATGCCGTTCTTGTAATCAAGGTGTCATTCTCATAATCATAATTAAAAATGGGTGAAAGGCTCTTCCATTCAATTGGTTATAAATATGGCAAGTTGTGATGTTCAAGCTCCATTTATATGTCATCTGTTCTATACCCATACGATTATGGGTTCCGGCTCAGTCTGATTGAGTGATATTTATGCAGTAGTCTATAACGCGACTTTTTGAAAGCCTTTCCAGCTGATTTTTCTGGTCAAAATCCGGCAGCAATTCATTGGAATCCCAAGTTTGATAACTAGTTTCTGCACAATCAATGGCTCCCAGGGGTTTTTCAAGGCGCTGAATCCAAATATGCAGTTAAAAAACCATTTTAACTGCTAAAAATCAAGATTTAACCTCATTTCTTCCGCCGGATTCCGTCACCGGAATCTCCAAAAAGTCGCATTATAGACAACTCCGATATTTATAATTACAATTCGTTTATCCTCCAATGGTTATCTGTCAGAACCCTTGCATGCAGTTCTTGTAATCAAAGGGTGTCATTATTATATTCATAATTAGAAACCCGGGAAAATAACAAGTTGCGATTTTCAAACTTCACCTATATGTCCCTGACATCTATCTAGATAAGCATACTATTTCAGCTAGAACGTTGGATGTCCCTGACATCTATCTGGATACACGTACTATTTCAGCTAGAACGTTGGAGCCTTGTGGATTGAGAGAGTTATAACCTGCCGAGATAAAAGTTGTTCATCTTCCAACGGTTATCTCTCAGAACCCTTGATGCCATTTTTGAAATCCAGTGTCCAAGTGTGTTATTCTTATAATATAATCATCTTTTAATGTCGATTTAATTACAATTTAATTATGATTTTGAAATGGGTTATTTGTCCGAACTCTTGATGTCATTCTTGTAATCAAGTGTGTTATTCTTATAATCATTCTCCAATGTCAGTTTAATTACAATATAACTATGATTTTGAAAACTTTGTGGAGCAACAGGCTGAAGTTGTTAAATGATATTTTCCATTTAAATTTAAACTCATTATATAATTCTTGAATCAATATTTAAAGTTTATTTAAAATTTAAATTATATAATAAGAATATTTTTAGTTCCCACTCTAATAGCATCATATTCTAAGTGTATAAATAAAATTTAACTTAATTTTATTTTATAAGAATAATTTTAACAATTGATTTTTGGTAATTTAATTTATTTAATTTATTTAAAATTTTTATTTATGATATTTTATGAAGATTAAAGATTATTTTAAGAATTAATTAAGAGAAGTGTTATTATTTTTACAGTGCGGAACATGTTGATGTATAAAAAAATATATTCCGGAATATTTTTGTCTTTATTATTATTTCTACCTCAGACATGCTAAATTCATAACAAATAAATATATTTGGACTTTTTTTGAGTCTTATTATTATTTCTACATGGGACATGATAAATTCATAACAAATGAATATATTTGGAATGTTTATGAGCCTTATTGTGAACATAATTATACATTTTTTTTCAGGCAAGAAAAAATAATAAATTTATATTAATAAAACTAGTTTACATACGCCAATAAAAAACTGAAAGTTCTATCATCAACCATCTATGGCATCCCATATAGTGAGTATATAGAGAAATATCTAACGTAGGAGACCAACATAAAGGGCCATAATATTGGCCACATATCCAACATCCAAAATCATCTAAAAATTCCTTATGCTCTACCTAGACTACATTGTAAACATATTCCATGATCACCATATTTGTAATTAGTTGAGACAAAATAACGGAAATCAAAATATGGTGTAGTTGAGACATATCAAAACCAAAACCAAACCAATGTGGGGATCAAATAACATGAATAATCCTTTTATTGATGAAACTACCACTTTGGAAAATTGGGATTTCATGACTCCCTATAGTTGATCTAATCCCTTCTTAGAAAGTTTATATGCAATTTTTTTTTCCCTTTTGCAGATGTGAGAGAAGGATAGATCATCGAAGAGTCCAATGAAGGACACAATTCTTCTTAACCAATTTGAGAGAAAGGGAGATTTGAAACTCAATCTTTGATTTTCCCATTCTATAAGTACTTTTGAGTCCCAAAGACAGACATGGACGTGAGGGATAAGTTGTGTACATGGTAAATAAGGCCCAATAAGCCCAAGATCTCCACTCCATCATTGGTACCTTAACTGCAATTCTAGAAAAAATTGTAAGAGTGCCTCTAAGCCAAGGAGATATATGCCCTAGAACCACACAATGACTCATGGATAGCTCCATAAACAAACCAACAATGAAATTTTGTCACCAATCAATAGACGTATTACCCTTGTTTATCCCCACTCTAGACACCCTATTAATGTTCTAGAGGGCTATATATGGCGTTATTATTTAGTTCTCTGGTGCTTCTTTTTCTTTCTCACAGTAATGATGGCTAACGTCCACTAAAACTCAAATAATATATAAAACATTAAAAAGATAAAAATATTTAACAAAAAATATTAAAATTATTAATATCTAATTATAAGATTTTTATTATAAAAAATTTTATTGGATGATATCTTTTTATATTATATATATAATAAAATTTATTAACATCAAATTTTTAATCTAAATAAAATAAAATAAAATAAACATATTTATTTTGAATAAAAAAAGTGTTTATCACTCCCACCATTATTAGGATTCTTACCTTTACTAATATCTTTAAACAAAAACCAATTTAGTATTTTAAAAAAATTTCAAAATATAATAAACCAAACTCTAGCATGTTTAATATTTTATTCTAAGTTAATGAATTTTGAGCCAACAAATATGTTACTATATTTAATATTGCTAAAGATATTGTCCCCGAGAACATAATTTTTTTATTATTATTATATTTATTTTATATTAATATTAATTTTTTAAGTATATTGAATTATTAAAAAAAAATTATTTCTTTCAAAATAATACTTGTTAGGATAAAATAAAGATATAGATATTTAGATTAAAATTTTATGTTTGCATATAATTTTAATTATGTTCATTTAAAAATAGCAAGATAATTTTTTAGATTTATTGGAAACTCTTTTTACCTCAATTTAATTTGTAAATTACATTTTTATGTATTATTAAAAATACACTAAAACTTTACTATATTATATATGATGATTCATTTACGTATAATTTTTACTAAATTATATATATATATATATATATATATTATTTAAACAATTATGAAATAAGAATAAAATCATAATAATAAAGAACATCTTAGGATAATATGAAAATCTGATTTTTTTGTGATTTTACTCATTATGCTAAAATAATAAATCTAGAACCTAAAGAAATTAATCCCGAGAACATAGATTTGGATCTATTTTCTTATCAAATATGTTGCAAATAAATACCAAGCTGAACATCCATGGTAACTTGTAGATCAAAAAATGCACCAT
Source organism: Pinus taeda (assembly GCA_000404065.3). NCBI lineage: Eukaryota > Viridiplantae > Streptophyta > Pinopsida > Pinales > Pinaceae > Pinus > Pinus taeda. Next base: position 7,547 of record APFE030717427.1, read on the forward strand.
TCCCTCCACTCTCTCCTTGTCCCTCTCTCTCTTCCTTCTTGGCCTTTCTTCTCCCTCTGTAACCCACCCTCCCTCCATATATCTCTCCCACTTAGTTTTATTAGCATCTATATCTCTCCATTTCTCTTTCCCTATTAACACACTCGTTATGCTTTATCTCTATTTTACTTGTTTTCTCAAGTTTTTTACTATATTTTAGGTGATTTATAGGATTATGTCTCCATATTTCCCCCTCCGCCCCTCTCACATTATTCCCCTCTGAAACTTCTCTCTCTTTCAACATCCTCGTAATGATTTATCTCTATTTTATTTATTGTTCCAAGGGATTTCACTATATTTTAGGTTAGTTACATTATTTCCTCTCCCTCTTGCCCCTCCCTCCCTCTCTCTTTGTTCCCAATCAAAACCTCCTTCATTTTCTCCTACATGCCCTATGGCTCTCGCTCTCTCAGTGCCCCACAACCTCCTCACCAAAATCATTTCATCTCTGTCATGCCCTACCTCTCTCCCTCTCTCTCTTCCGCCTATAATCTCACTCACTATCCATCTCTTAGTCCAAAATTCCCTTTGTGTCTATCTCTCTCCCTTCTCATCTCACTCCCTCTCTATCTATTAGTCCCAAAATCTCTCTCTCTCTTCCCCTATTTGATCCTATCTTTCACTTCTAGCATACCTCTCTCATCTCACTCTATCACTCTGTATCATCCCCTATGTCTCTCAATCACTTACTCTCTATATCTCATTCCCAAACTCTCTCTCTCCCTCTCCCCCAATCATTCTATCTCTCTTTCTCTCCCTTCCCCAAGCATCTCACAATAGCTCCTTCTTTATGAAAAATTCCCAAAAAATGCTCTTATGATCCCTCACGCTTCTTTCCCTATTATGTCCCCTCCAGTATTCACCACAACCATCTATCACTCTCCTATCTTTAGCTCCCTCTCCATCCCTCTCTCTAGATATCCCACCACCACTCACCCATTATTTCTCCACTATCCTCTCTCTAGGCCTCTCTCCCTATCCCTCTCTTTCTCTATCCCTCTCCCTCTTCGTCTTTCCATCCCATACTCTCTAGCCCACTCTCTCTCTACCCATTACCCCCCCGATCTCTCTAAATTTCTAGTTTTCTCTCTTTTCTCCTCACACTTGAATTCTCTCAATATTTCCCTCACTCACTCTATCCCTATTTCTCCCTTCATCACTCTCACACCTCCGTCTCTTTCTCTCAATTACTGAATCATTCTCTTTTTCTCTCTCACCACACTATCTCACATACTTGTTGAGCTTCTCTTTCTCCCCATATTTCTTTGTCGTTTATCTCTTGTCTCCTTTGTCCCTCACTTACACTTTATCTCTCTCTATATACCCTCTCTCTCTCTCTCTCTCTCTCTCTCTCTACCCATCCCCTCCACTCTTTCTCTTATTTCCTCTCCCTCTACATCACTCTCTTCTCCACGCAACTTCCATCCATCTCTACCTCTCTCCCTCTCTATCTCTCTCTTTCATGCAAATCAAAATTTACACTAAGTTACACAAGTACAAACCCAACCGAGTTTCTAATTCCTAAATGTATTTACAATTTAAAAAATTCTATGATGCCTATATATATATATAATTCTATGAATATAATTTTAAAAAACAAATTATAATAATTATAAATTAGGTAACTAATATTCTCAAACATGTATATATTTAGCTCACTTGACTGAAATCACAAAATTCTTGTTAGATTCCCGTGTATCACCAACTTAGTTTTAAAAAAAAATACAATTGTGACTTATCTAAATCAATATACACACCTAAATATTCCATCCAATCTTCTAATGACAACATTAAGTTTATTTCTTCCCTATATGTTGGGACTCCAATCAAAATTGTGTCATCAAATTTTTTTTTGTGAGAGATATAAGGTCTCCTCCATATAAACACATGAATTCCATATTTCTTTGTGAATTAGATACCTTAAAGGTTCTCCCAAGACCCTCGAGTATTAGGACAAAAAGGAATGGAGAAATGGGATATGCTTGCCTTATTCCCATAAAATAATTGAAAGTGGAGTAGTGAGTTCTATTGAGAATGATATAAAATAATCAAGTGGTGACAATGGAGTTGAATTAGGTAGTCATGATTCATCGGAGAAGCCAAAAAATTTGAGTACGTGTTACAGGTATGACCATATTATATTGTGGAAATATTTTGAGATATCCACCTTAATGTGCATGCTAGATTTCCTATTTTTGTTTAAAGATTAAAAACATTTTAGAGTTACAATAATTCCATTACAAATTTGTTTGATCTATGACATACCCAGTTTTCTTTGTCAAGATGATTTCTAGAAATGGGGGCTTTAACTGATTTTTAATTACCTTAGAGATGACTTTATAGCTTATGTTAAATAATGAAATCAACCTAAACCCATCTAGATCACGAGCCCTATCAAATTTGGGAGATGATGTAAGAAGAATGGTGTTCAACATAGGGAATAGAGGTCTAGTACTTTTAAATTCCTTCACTAGAGGATAAATTTCATTTCCTAAAAAATACCAACAAGCCTAAAATAAATGAGTAGTAAATTCATTAGGTTTAGTGGCCTCTTTTTGAGGAATAAAGGGTATCTCCATCATTAGTCTCGTATTGTGGTACTATTTCACTAAAGAGGGAATATTTTCTGTGATATCTTGGATTGCTTGCAATCTATTAGAGTTAGTTCTTTCAAAACTAACTTCTATAAGAACATGAATTTGCCCTATAGATCCTTGTGATTTGTGATTTTTTCTCCTTATTTCATCATTGAGAGAGAATATTTCTTGTGGTTCCTATGCTTCATCATGGTTTTCTGGAATGATTTTTTGGTTTTTCCCTTTTCTTTAGCAAGTTAATTCTAAACTTTTACTTCCATAGGATTTCCCCTTATTTCATAAATTCTTCTATCTAAGTGAGGTGATATCCCTTTTGTACACCATGCTCCTTTCTTACACCTTCTACGCTTATTTGTTGTTGTATTTATTCAATTTATTTGGGTTTAAAGATATTTCCGAGCTCTTGAAGTTTCTAGTCTCTTGAGTTTCTATTGAAATTTATCCATGCACGGTACTCATTATACTTTTGTTACTTCCCACCAAGATTTTTATTTACCGAGGAAGGATGGATCCCTAATCCATAGACTTTCAAACCTCAAAGGCCTATTTCCAGGTTTGACATTGAGATCCTCATTAAGAAATAGTAGTTAACAATCAAAACATGTAAGAGGGAGGAACAAAGCCTCCGAAACAAAATCCTTCTCTAGAAGGAGTTATGATATTAGAATCATATCAAAATGAGAAGTTATTTTATGCTTACATCCTTACCTATTGTTGTAGGTGTAGACTCCATTGGAAATCTTCGTTTATGCAACGCCAAACTATCTAATTAGATTCATGAACTAATGAGAATCCAATTCTATACACCAAATGCCTCCATTTTCTTCATTCAATTACTCGACCATATTAATGTCACTTCCTACTATAAATAGTTCATCTTACCACAATGCTTTGATATTGCCTAAATTATGTAGAAATATTTCATTTGTCGCTACCATATTTCAAGTGTAGATAGTCATATTACATCCCTTTTCAATGGATCCTACATAGAGAAATTTCTCTAATATTATTATAGGAGCTACCATATAATCTATAATCTCTACCTCATTTGAATTACATAGAATCACTGACCGTGTAGCTTGTCCTATTGAATACAATACTATAGTTTTACAAGCACTTCAATAGTAAAAGGCTATTGATTGTATCTTTTTACCTGAACATTTTTTTTCTTCCGACGTGGCCATTGTACGGATATCCATACTAATTTTATATTTGAGAAGTTTTCACTTTAAATGGTAATTGATTCACTGCACATTCCATAAAATTTTCATTCCAAAATTTGACTAATTATTCTCACACCATTTTAATAAAAAAAGTTATGAACTTAACGACAACTGTATGAATTTTCCTTTTTTTTAGAGGTTGCAAAAATCATCTAATTTGAAAATTGTTGATACAACAACAACCAATTTTTTAACATAATTTTGTCACTTTATACTTTATTATATACTAACTATGGACATTTTTCTTTTAAATATTAATGATTTTCAAGCAAACTTTGAAAAGTATTGATGACCCCATTTTTATGGAGGGGTTTATTTTTGACACTTTAATTTTTGTTATGTTTTTAGCATGGATAATTATTTTTTCAAATGTTGGTTATGTAACAATGTTTTAAGTCTTCTTCTTATTCTTCCTTGAGATGTTAATTTTTTAAGTATTTTTCACGTTTATTGTTTTTATTTTTCTTTTCAAATTTTTTGTAAAGAAATTTTAATTTTTTTCTTTTGCAAAGTTAAAAAAATTCGATATTTTAAATCTCGGATTTTCATATTTGTGTATCATTAACATCAGATAATTATCAATAAAAAATAAATAATCTTAAACATTTGAAAAAAAATACACAATTTGAATATAGATATAATAAAAAAACACATTTTGGAACTTTTGTTTGCTAAAAATGGCATGTCAAATAAATGGGATTTATGGGAAATTTGGAAAAAAAAGGACTTAAAAAGTAGAATTTTTAAGAATTTATGGAAAAAACCTAATAATTTTCAAAGTTTGTTTTTTCAAAAAATAATGATTCACATAAAAATTACAGTGAAAATTAGCTAAATAAATATTAAACATATAAAAAAGAAATTAAACACTTATTCTTATCACAAAATATCAAAGTCGGAACATTACAAGTATAACTAACAAACAATTATGAAAAATGACCTTAATTGTCAAGAATAACATAAATTTAATCAACAATATCATATAAGCCATGTTCATCATCTTCTAGAAATTCATTATTGTCTTCTTCCATGGAATTTATTGCTTCAGTTTGGCCATTTTCCTCTCCTATTAGACTTTTAATGTCTACAAATTTGCAAAATTATCCCTTGCAAATTATTCCATCTAACAATGGTTGAGGTTCCTTATCCTTTTTTGCCACAAGTGATTCATTAAAATACCTTTAACTCAATCCAACTTGCATTGCATCTTGAAGAAATTTAATAGGATTAATTCTTTTTTGAATAAATAATTATCATAAAGTACAAAATAAATAATTAAGTAAATTATTATAAACATATAAAAAAGAAAAAAGAAAATATTGATGTTGTTAATTTTTTACAGGCCTACATTGTTCTTCTCTTTAACAATTTCATTTCATCATTAATACATTAAGTTCACCATATATCGATCATTACATTATTCATATCTACACCATTATCCATTACCATATGAAATTATATAGAAAGAACATCATCATCATCATCAATGCAATGGAACATAAAGGAACAATGGAAGAAAAACATGCAAAGATATACACACACTCAGATTGGTCTGAGTCCAGGGAAAATTCCACTATGGGGAAAACCCTTGCAAATAATATTCTTCTTAGATCGTAATCAAATCAATCAATTTTGGAGTATCTCATCAAGTGGAAGAACCTATCGAGTGAAGATTCGACATGGAAGGATGAGAATTTTATACAGAAGCATCCAAAACTACTCTAGCGTTGACGACAACGCTTTTCAGAAGGAGAGGGGCATGTTAGACCCCTATAGTATTAGTGATTCCACCATTACTATTGTCATTGTATCCCTTATTTTTATTATTGTGCCCCTCTTATCCCCATACTGTTATTAGTATGCCCCATAGAAACCCACTATTGTTATTTTTGTGCCCTTATGTTATTACTGTTATGTCGGCTTGATTACACTATGACCCCTTAGAATCCTATATATAGAAGAGAGGTTTAGTCATTTGTATCATCGAAGAATTGTTCATTTGTGTAATGTAAATGAGGTTTTCCCCTCAAAGAGGATGAATTCTAATGCATTGGTCTATTTTTCTATCTTTTTGTGAGCTGGTTTCCTAAGAATCTACAATATTTTGCCAACAATATTGTAGGCTATCAAGGTGTCTCACCAAGCTCTCCTGTATGCATCAAAGGTTCCACTACAAGCTATAATGAAACCAAGAATATCACAGTTGGAACCTTTTCACTCATAAAAAAAGTCATCAACAAGATTTGTTTAAACTTGCATGACACAAGCTCCGTTAGCATTAAGTGCTCTAGCTATTTTCTAAGGTTTCATCTCACAAGCCTTATGTCATGCAACATGTTAATGCTTGTGTTGAGATAATTCTCTTAATTTTATCTCACACAAACCCTAGTTCCCAATAATTCACCAAAGCTTTGACCCTTGCATTACAAAAAAATGGCTACAATATGATTACATCAAGAAGATATGGATGATCTAGTGACTAAGTTGTGAGAATGAGGATGCTCTCCCCCTTTTATAAGATAGGTCAATTAGGAAAATAATATAAAATGGATCAAGTGGAAAAAATCATAATATAAGTTATTAGGGTATATCCACATCACGGTAGTTTACTGAAGATGTACAAGTGTCATGTGGTGATTGAAGGCCACCTCCAATGTTGCATGGTATTTAAGATAAGGATCCACAAATCAAGCACTCCTTGTGAAATGGTTTTGTGCTCTCTAAAAGAGGATTCAAGCTTTAATTCTCCTCAACATGTCCTAATTCAAAACAAACTCCAAATATTGCACTCTCGAAGCAAGAATCACTCAATACAACTAGGCAACATCTTAGACTATGACATCTTCTTGTAGTTGTCCTAGGGAGGAGTGCCTTTACTCCTAGTGCATGTTACGATGATCCATACTTGTGCGGGAACACAACATAAGACACATATAAACGTAAACACAGGGTTGAGGTAGAAATAAAACTTCTTGTCATTAATATCAAAGAATTCAAATATGCTTGCATACAAAATGGAAATAAACTAGCTCGGACAATGGTAGGATATCTCTAAGAAGAGATGTGTGGGATACATGCCTCTAAAATATGTTACAATGAGGCTTGAAGACCTATTTATTATTGAGAAAAAATGGAGAACCCTAAAAATCCAAAAACCTAACCCCAAGAGATGAAGCACCAAAACAATGGGGTTGATTGGGGTAAATTGGTACATCAAATTTTTGGGGTCGTAACTTTGGCATCTGATCTTCGTTTGGCCATAATAATACCTCATTTCGAATATCTTTAAGATGAGACCAAAAATTAATCGGTAAACCTATTCAGGAGCTACTTGGCCTTTGTGTTTTCCCTAAAAATGTTGTTTAGGGCACCGAAACGGCTCCAGAAGTTTAGGACCCGAAAACTACCAAAAATTGTAAATTGTGCTACAATTAAGGAAACCAAAAAACTAAAAGAGAAAGTGTTGGAATCCAAGTGGAATAGGAAAGTGGCCACTAATATCCACCTCGATCATCAACCATGCTAAATATAGTAAACTATGGTTGACAATGGTTGACCATGGTAACCTTAGATAACTATGGTCAATCATAGTAAACCACAATGATCACCATGGTTAAGGTATCGCTAAAAATGTATGATTATTGTTAAACATCTCCAACTATTTTTTTACTATGGTTAATGATTTTTTGACTCGAATTGACATGGTTGACTATGGTTTTTTATGTTCACCTTTGAAGGCTCAACTATGTTTAACTATGTCATCAAGCTGAATATTGCTAAATATGATTAACATAGGGTTGACCAAGTTTGATCATGGTCAATTATTTAAACATTGCCTATCAAGTTTTGACTACATTTATCTAATTTGGTTGACTATGTTGAACTATTAATATTAATCAATAATAGTATGCAATTATATTTTACCAAAGTTGAAGAGTGTTGATTGTCAAACATATTCAGACATAGTTTGGCAATGGTTGAACGTGGTTTGATCATGATTGACTATTAATATTAGTATTAAAACATATTATATTATATTATATTAAAACCAAACCTAATTTTTTTATAAAACCTACCCACTTACATATTAAAACTTTGAAAACATAAAAAATATCATGAAATTAAAATTGTCTAATATAGTAAGTCTTTTACTAAATACAAAACCATTATGGTTTATCATGATTTACATTATTTGATAATCTCATATCACACTAAAGAATTAAAACCTTCATTTTCATATTATTCTAAAATCATTTCGTATGTATAATATAAATGATTTATAACATATATATATATAACAATGTGTCATATTATATTATATTAAAAAATGTAATTTTATATTTAAATGTTAAAACTTGTCATTTAAAACATGTCATCAAAGGAAAAGTTAAGTGTTATAGTTATGCCTCCAAAGCTCCAACAATGGTTCTAGAATATATCTATAATATATGTACATAGTAACCATTTTAGGATGGGTTACAACTATGGTTGCAAAAGTTATACACACACACAGGATTTTATATATGTTATTTATATTACATATATTAAGGAGTTAACGCAATAATATTAATAAATAATCAATAGTATTGATATTCATAAATTATGGTTTTATATTAGTTAATAATCAAACTATTAATACTTTATGTGTCTTAATACACTAATAAATGATTAATTACAACCTACTATAACTGTTAGTGTTGAATAAGATTGAAAATGAGAAATTATAATTAATTAAAGTTAACCATTAATGATTATGTTAGTCACATTAACAATTTGAGCTAGTTAACATAAAATATAAAATTATTACATAAATAATATATATGAAATAAATTAAAATATTTTACACTATCATTAATTAACATTAATTGAATATATGATTGTCAATATTATAATTTTATATTATAACGCTATTTAAAGTGTTATTATAAAATCAAACTATTTAGAACACATTGTATATATGGAATAGTTAAATGATAATACAATAAATTTTATAATGTAATATTATAGCTTAATTGCTATTATAATTTATTATATATATATTATTATATATATATATATATAGATATATATTATATATATATATATAATACTATCTAAGCACCCACGGGGGATTTGAACCGGTGACCTATCGCAAGGAGTGCCTCAACAATGCAACCATTCACCGTCAATCCAAAGCCCCATGGGAATAATTTTTGATATATTAATATATGTGTAATACTTGTACTTATAGATAGTAATATATTAATAACAAACCTAATGTTATAGAGTATATTTATTAAGCTTATTTTATTGTTTATTGTACTATAATTATTGATTGTGATTTAGTATATTAGTTAATATTTTATAGTTGAGTTATCTTTTAATATTTTAATTTTTATTTAAAAATATAGATTCTTAATTCTTATTATTTTAATATTTGTATTCTTAATATAAAATTTATTAATTTTATTATTAATGTATTATTATTGTAATACTAAAAGAAACCAAACTTGTTTTTATAAAAAATCTTCAATCACTAATAACTAATAGTTGTTTACTTTAGTTTTATAATATAACTATTTACGCTGGTTATTTTTAATTAAAGTTTAATCTAAAACTCAAAACCTAAATTTGAAATTTATTCGATTATTTTTAATTAAACCTTAATTTAAAACTCAAAACCTCAATTATTTGTGCACTATGTTAGTCATTCTTTAACAAGTGTATTACATTGCAATTCTATTACATTACACTTTTGCAAGAAGAGTTGTACCGTACATTGGCTAAACTCTCATAGAAAATTTCACCTCAATCTAAAATTCAAAACCTATATTTGAAACTCCTTCCTCCACTATGTGAGCTATTCTTTAACAAGTGCACTGGATTGCAATTTTATTGAATTGAAATTTAAAAAAAGGAGTTGTATTGTACATTAGCTAATTTATCATAACAAATTAGACCATTGTTACATGTTTTTTTTCTTTTTTTGTTGACTAGCAGAATCAGTAACGATGGTGGTATCATACTCATGTTACACAGGGTTGAATCCCACTAGCTACCACTATAACCTCTAGGAGGAACCGCCTAGCCCACAAGAATGGCCCTCGGTTAAGACGAGACTTGAACTCGTAACCTCCACAATGGCACGGATGACTTAGCAGATCATATAATGGTCACGAGACCAAACCTTTGCAGGTGAAAGGTGAACGGGCTTGGCCCAATCAAGTCACTCCTCGCAACTAGTCAATGCCCTTGCTCAGGTTTGAGCACAAGACCTCACCGTCTTTACGAGTCTGACTTTACCAACCAGCCGCCTCCACCGAACTTAAAAGGTGAGCGGGCTTGGCCGAGGCAAGTCACTCCTCATGACTAGTCAACGTCGTCACCAAGGTTTGACCAGAAGACCTCACCGTCTTTACAAGTCCGACTTTACCAACCAGCTGCCTATGCCGACCTTAAAAGATGAGCGAGCTTGGCCTAGGCAAGTCACTCCTTGTGACTAGTCAACGCCCTCGCTTAGGTTTGAGCACAAGACCTCACCGCCTTCATGAGTCTAAATTTACCAACAAGCCACCTCCGCCGACCTTCATTTTTACATGTCTTCATAAGCATATTAAACTTTCTTTTATTAAGACTATTTTAAATTTGTTTTATTAATAATAGAAATAATAATTTTATAAACTTTATTTAAAATTTATTGTACTTTTAATATTTGTTTTTGTGTAATTAAAAATACATTAATATTAATAATAGTATAAAATATATTTTTAATATTAAACTAAATTTTTTTAGAAATAAAACATTTTTTTTTTTTAGGTTTACAAATCTTATCCCAGGCTACCAAGGCCCATTTATTTCTTTCCTCCCCCTTACCCCAAAGAAAGTTTCCTTGAATGGTTCTAAATTGATGCAAGACTCCTTTGGGAGCTGGAAGGGCTGAAAGAAAGAAGATGGGGATTGATTGAAGTACAACTTTTGTAAGCACTAGCCGGCCTGCCAAGTTCGAAGATATAATAGTCCATTTCTAGGTTTTATCCTACATCTTGTTAATCACCAGCTCCCAAATACTCTTGTGCAAAGGTTCATCAGTTACTAGAGGTCCCATATCTTTGGAAGGAAGGATATCTCTTTTAAAGCCCAGAATTATTGAGATGTTCCTCTGAATAGGAATATTAGTGTTAAAAACGAAAATCTTAGACTTGGAGAGATTTACCTCTGTACCCATAGCCTTGGCAAAGTCACTCAGGATTTGTTTATAAGAAAGCACTTCTTTGACTGTGGGAATGCCCTATAGCATGGTGTCATCAAAAGATTGTGATGGGTCAAAGCCTGTCCAGTCTCAGAGAGTTAGAGACCCTTGATGGTACCCACTCTTCTAGTATGCTTGATAGTTCGACCAAGTCTTTCCCTGCCTGAGGCCTATTGTAGGAGTAAACATCTTGGATGGATAACCATTAACCAAAATTGAAAAGCTAGATGAAGTCACCAGGGCCATTACCCATCTCACCCAGTTATGGTCAAATCCAAAGACTAGAAGGACCTTCCTGATATAAGTCCAATTAAACTTGTCATAATCTTTAGCTAGGTCCAATTGCATAATCATTTCCACCTTCCTATTGCTTAACAATGAGTGAACCACCTCATGTGCTTGAATGATGTTATTGAGTATTTGTCTACCCTCCACATATCCTGTTCGCTCCACAAAAACTAGAGTAGGAAGAAGAGGTTTGAGTTTGTTGGCAATAACTTTGGATATTATCTTGTACACCACATTGCATAAAGCTATGGGTCTGAATCTGTCTGGAGTGAGACCAATGTCTTGTTTTGGAATCAAAGAGATGAAGGATTTATTGAGTGCCTTCAAAATGGTTCTATTCATCTTGGAGTCCTCCATGACATTCAGAATACTTTTCTTGACAATGTTCTAGCAAGCTTTAAAGAAATTTACATTGAAAACATGAGGGCCTCGTGCTTTAACTTTTTTCATTTCTTTAATGACATCACTAACCTCCTCTTCAGTCACTGGCCTAATGAGATTGAAATTATCCTCTCTTGTTACTAGCTTAGGTATGTGCTTTGTTAAGTCCCTGATGAAATGAGCTCTGTCTAAGATGGTCTCGTATGCGATGCTTCGAAAGTGCTGAACCAACATAGCTTCTATTTCTTCATGGGTATTGAGTAGTTGACCTTTGAAGTCCTTGATCAGTGAGATCCTGTTATGAGATCTTAGGGGTGCCAATGCATTGAACCTCAAGTTGGACAGGGCAATGGTGCAAGCCACCAAAGGGGAGAATTCTCATTGTCATTTCCTTCTCTGTGAGCATAAGGTCCTCTCAGATTATGAATCTGTCTAAATTTGAGGCTACTTGAGACTCTCCTCCCCTCTTTTTGTTTCATGTAAAGAGGCCATTACTCGTATCAGTGTCAACTAGCTTCATGTTGTCTATAAAATTATAAAATACTATAGAGTCTTTGCTTAAAGTTCTGGTCCCACCTTTTTTCTCCGACAATGATTTGATCATGTTGAAGTCCCCACCCATAAACCATGGTACTCTTGTGTGTCTCTCTCTTAGTTATACAAGAGATTCTAGAAGCTTGAGTTTATCATCTGGTCTTTGAGGGCCATAAATATTTGTAATTAAATAAATCTCCCTATCTCCCACAGGCTAAAAAACCATTGGTAAATAATTCCGAGATGCCTCAACATCTATTATGCTAATATTTGGGGGTTCCAAAGAGTATGTATTCCTCCTGCTGTTTTATCTTCTTTGACTTCTAGAAACTCATATTTTTTGAGCCACTTACTGTTTATTTATTTTATTTTTTTTGAATGGAACATTTAGTTTCTTGGATAAAGATCATATTCAGAGCTTGTTGTTTGATATTATTGCTAAGTATCCTTTGTTTCTTTTTACTTCCTAGACCTCTGATATTCCAAGATGTGAAGTTCATTATGAAAGATTTGTAAAGGAGTAGCTGGTTACATCTTTCATCTTACCTGAATCTATCATTAGTTTTCCACATTCCATCAATAACTCATTCTGCTTTTTTCTGCCTCTTTTCCTTCGAGGATTTCTAGGAGCTAGTCCTGGTGTGGTTTTCCTAGTTTTGACACCTTGGTTGACCTGCCTTTCATTGTTTCTTTTCCTTTCCAGCCCTTTAGCCTGAGCTCTCCATAGGAACAAATGTTGTACTCTGTTAAACTCTTATTGAGGTAGTGAGCCTTATATATTCATAACACTCTTAAAGATATGATACATGTTATGGATTCCTAATCTATAAAGAGAAAACCTTGGAGGAGCCATTAGAACCTAGAAAGTTAACATTAAAACCCTCACAAAAAATAAATAACACTCCTCTTCAAACCATAACAAACCAAGCAACAACAACGAGACCAAATTACTAGAACGTAAAAAAAACCCTTTATCGTAATAAGAATTGGAAAAGATAAATGAAAATTACAAAAGGAAAACTCTCATTTCAGAATCAATGCCCCAAGAGTTAGCTCAATCGGTCAAATCAATGCCTCGCCAATGGGAGGTCTCAGGGTTGAATCCTGTAAGCTCTTGGGGTTAGGTCTGTAATAGGCCGAGGGGTGTTGATGCCCTTCGGGTGGCGTCCACTCCATAGATTTCTCCCCCTGGACGTAGAGACTACCCACTGACCAGGGTATCCGTGAACCAGCCCAAAAAAAAAAAAAACAACAATGAGAAACTCGTGTCACCTCCCCTAATGCTTGCTAAAAAAATTCAAATTTGTTAAACAAACTTGTTTCAAAATATAATATAGGCCACTACTATAGCTTTTATAGAGAAAGCAACCACTTTTCATTTTTTTAAAATATTTCTTTGGTTGAGAATGCAGCCAAATTTGACACCATTTCATTTGGAAGTTTGAAAAAAACCCATTTCAAAAATATAATGTAACTCACTACTATATGGTTCAAAAGAAATGCAGTCACGTTTGGAACCATTTAAATTGAAAGGTAAACACATTTAAAAAAAATATAATGTAAGCCACTACTATATGATTCAAAAAGAATGCAACCATGTTTCATCATCTTTCTAGTTTAGGAAGAAGCCAGGTTTGGCACCATTTAAATTGAGAGTCAAGCTAATTAGAATGTAACGGGGTAGCCAAGTTTTAATATTTTTTTTTTCATTTTGAATTTCATTTTTCTCTAATCTTGATAAGGGTTTTCATGTTTCTCTATTTCTTATAAGTGGTGATAAGTAATAGGCACATTATGTTTTTAATCATCATTTGGTAAAAGACTATTTTAAACAAAATTTAAACACCTTAATTCCATTTGTTGATGTAGTGGGGATGATGAGAATATGTTGGTATTTTTGAATTTAAACAATAATCTCGAAATTATTAATTAAAAGAAAGATTCAAATGGCCAATTCCAATAAGGGGAGGCCTATTGGAATAAAAATTTAAAACGTAAAATTTTGATACAAAAATTAAAATTATTAATATAGAATAACATAAATTAAATATTAATAATGATTAGTATACTAATTAAAAAATAATAATATTTCTATGTAAGTTGTATTTTTTTATATATATTTGAAAAATATATTTTTAATTTATTTTCTTCATAATTGACAAATTGAAAAAAACAAAAAGAAAAAGAAAAACATAAAAACCAAAACATGAATATTTATTCCCTAATAATAAAATTTAATATATTATATCTACAAATATATATTTAAATAAAATAAAAACTATATTGGTAATATTTATATGATAAATAAATAAATAAATAAAATCAAAAACTACAATGCAAAGAAAAAAACAAATAACCAAACAAGAGCCTTCCAGAAAAACGCAGATGAATAAAATGAAGGAGAAAACGAAACATGAACTAGAAAATCAAGAAAGCATAGAAAACGACACACCGAAAAAAAATCAAGAAAGTATGGAAAATAAAAAGAATAGATAACCAAACAACCGTCGAAAGATGAATAAAACTAACTAGAAAACGAAACAACCGAAAATCAAGAAATCACCCAAAAAGAATTGATCGGAAAATCAAGAAAGCACAAAAAATTCGAAAAAGCTCATGAGAAAGGATTCTAAGCACAAAATCAAGAAAGCCAAAAAAAGTCGATGAGCCTGTTGATATAATAAAGTGAAAAAGCTCATAAAAAGAAAGGAGAAAGGATTCTAATCACAAGAAAGAAAAAAGCTAAGAGAAAACAAAGATTTTAAAAATAAGAAAGCACAAAAGATAACGAGCTTGCCATTATAACAAAGTGCAGAAGAAAGCGCACCCTTGAGAGAAAAGAAAAAAAAGGACTGATTCTTAAAACAGTAGACTATAACAGAGTCATTACAATATCTTATGCATCTGTGTCTTTAGATGTTCATGAATCTATTGTAATGGGGTTTACAACTCGTTATTCATCCATTCTGTGTGCAACAGTGTTTATTTGGCCAAGCTATAGAATATTCTTTGATCTGTTTGGGGGATCTAGGCCTCCTATGTTACAACAAATAGTTTTTGCTCAAGGTCCATCAAGAAATCTACTATTTCAAACAGACGGGCAAGCGAATTCATAAACACTACCAAACAATTTCAATCAATTTGTTGTTGCTCCCATAATGGCTATTTGGTCCATAACAATCGTCGATAATTCAAAAACCAACTGACCATCTGCCACTGATTCCAGTATTTACTAAAACCATCTGTTGTTGATTAATTTCTTGTTGGGAGCTCTTGGATTAGTCCATTACTCCCACTGCAGTTCTCTACCATGTTATGTGGAACACTTAACACATAGCCAACTAAAGCTTCATGGAAGCTTGGCTATAAATACTTCTATTTGGTCCACAATCTCACTCACTCAACCCATTTAGCCTTTCACCATCAAATGAGACTAAGCAGAGCTTGGAAATGCCACACGGATGATGATCTTTCACGCAGTGGCTCAAAAATGGCATAATTACAGAGTTGTTTGCTAGCTGTCTTTTCATGTCACACCTGGAAGTGTGGAAGCAAGCTCCATTGTTAAAAATCTTCATTCAATTCTCCATCCATCAAAATCCATGTCACCATCTTCAGGCATCTTCCTTAGTGCTTTCTGTTTACACACGCCCTCTAGTTTTGTTTTTTCATGTACATATGATTGCAAAGCTTGACTTTTGGGCTTCAGAAGTTGGAGCTAAATATCTCTAGATTCAGGATCCTTGTTGAGAAAATCCATAGAAGACTCACATTGTCTTCTTTCTGAAATCGTTGGACATTTGTTCAATCGAGTGAGTGAAGAGTAGTTTTTGAAGCTTTTCTCTCCAAGGTCTTTATCTGCCTCAACAACACTTGAAAGATGTTGTAAATTTTTTGCTTCACTAAGGATTGAATATATAAATTTGTTGCAAAGCTTAGATCACCCAACACTATGAATATACACCAGAAAACCAACAACACTTCTCTATAAGATACAAAATTCCAGCCTCTGGATCTCCTTGATGAGGGATCCATATATAGATGATTACAGGGAGGTGAGTCATCTTCTAGGCTCTTGATTAGTGTCCTCTTTGCGATAGTTCCTTCCTCCACTTGGAGAATGATGATCTCTTACTCATCCCTGGTCGAAAACATAGAGGAAATTGTCAAAGGGGAAGCTTCTAGAAGATTCCATGATCTTCCACCTCACATTTTGTCCCTGCCATTTGTCCATTCTCGACCATCGCACCCTACAGAGGAGCCAT
>APFE030717433.1:0-21529 GCA_000404065.3 Pinus taeda
TCTAATTGTTGTGAGGATTGATGATTCTAATTTGTGTTTGTTGTTCAAACGAGATACTAGATCTGGCTGTGTTTTACTTCTGCATGGTAATCTTTACCAAATTGATTATGTTAATTTAGGCATTCGATTGTTGTTCATTCTCAATTAATATTACCATAGATCTCAAGGTTATAGTTGATTGCTTTCCACGAGATGTTTACATAGATACTTGATGTTCAATTTCTATAGCTTTTCTTCATGATAAATGAATTAGTATCAATACCAGTTAGCTTGCTAAGATTGACCCTTTTTACTTGCATTCTGATTCAGTTTCTTGCAAAGTAGATTAAGTAGATTTGAAAGTGCATTAAAGATTTCTTTCAGAATTGTTTGGATTGAACTTAGATACATAGATATTATTCATTGAAACAATTCCAAATCATTTCATTTTGAATTGACCTCTGAATTCACTTGCATATACAATGCTGACGCTCTTGAAATAAACAGAAATACCCTGGGTTGATGATTAATGTAGGTATTAAGATTGCTTTTAATAGACATCTTATTTCACCAACATTTTGACACCGTTGTTGGGGATAGTGTTTCAAAGTGATTTCTTTTTATTTTTTTTGTAAAAGAAATGGGTTTTAAAAACAGGAGGTAAGAACCTGCGTAATCAGCAAGTAAAGTGCTTTCTCATCAACCCGCTTTTCAGCAAATGCATAGGGGTTAAATAGGAGTAGGGTTCTTTTTATGAATGACTAGGAATAAAAAGATAGAAAAAGATCAAAACCCCCCACCTAAATCCACAAAACCCAAGGGATCGGTGAAACTTGGGAGATCAACTTTTATAAAGGAAATCATAAGAAAAGAAGAGTCTCAGGCATCTGTAGGATTCCAAACTGTATCTGAAAATAGCCCTACTGTAATCCCTCAGGCAGCAGGCTCACCATCTGCAGCCTACGCTAAGATTCATAGCCAAATTAGAGGATTTGAACGAATCTTTCAGGTTACAGAAAATTTACATTCTGATCCTTTACAAGAGGGAAAATCGTGCAACTTAAGAGAAGAAGAGGGAGAAACTAGCGGAATTGCTAAGGCAGAGCCACAGTTGTCTGAATTAGGATCTCTTGTGATCCTAGATCTGGGCAGTGCTGCAAAACCAACTCAGATTGTGAATCCTCTTCTTACTCGAATAACATCCCATGAAATCCCCGAAGGATATTAGCACATTTTCGACGAAATGGAAAACCAAGAACCTCAAGGTCAGACCTCGACATTGGAATACCCCATAGTCGACCCAGTAGCCAATGCCCTGATGAAAGCTATTCCCTTGAAAAACATCTGAACCTTTCATGGGATGACCATAGAAAATCCAGGAGCCTTCTTATTCAAGTTTGACGTCCTGTGTAGAGGATACAATTATACCACCGACCCTCCAAAATTGAGGTTGTTCCCTTCTACTTTAAAAGGAGAAGCTTTGAGGTGGTTCATGGGTTTAGGCGGGCATACTATTAACTCTTGGGATGACATGAAAACTTCTTTTCTCACAAAATATCAGGACTATTATAGGACTAGGGAATTAAGAGATGAAATCTTTAAGATATCTGCAAAGGATAATGAAACTCTAGAAGAATATGTCGAACGGTTTCACTACAATTTGTAGATATCCCCTCACTCCACATTACCAAAAGAAGTCCTGAGAGCCATCTTAATCAAGGGAATGAAAGAAGAATGGATAGAAACTCTAAATTTTATGGGGAAGGGATACATTTCTCAAGAGGATTATGAAGAAATTGTTCGCTTATGTATCAGGTGTTCACGATATAGTACACGCACTGGGTCAAGGAGCCAAGATTCTGTGACTAGAGGAAGCAAACCACATACTGGATGCATAACAAGAATGGAAATCGGTAACCTCCTGGAAGACTTCAAGATGGATATCCTGGGCACCCTTACAACGCAGTTGGACGTCTTGTGGGCCAAACATAAACAAGCCTTAGCAGAATAGAACTTGGTCATCTTTTACCCATGCTGCCGGAAGAAGCACAGCCAAGGGAGTGTCCATTGGACATGGTCCAGACCTACGCTATATGAACTAAGGACGATGCCACTGAGTAGTGTCCATCACTTCCAAGGCTGAAAGCAGTTTTCAAAGAAGTAGAAGAGGAGACAAAACTAGTATACTTAATGAACCTTTGTTGACAGTGGCAAGGATGACCCACATGTATGTCACAAGACACATCCAAGTTCTTTCCTTCTTCGTCATATAATCAACAATAGAATTCAAGAGCAACATGACAAGGTCAACCACCTTTCTCGAATTGGTAGTCCCAACCATTTCCAATGTCACCTTGGCCAACTCAGTCCTTTCCGGGTAATGGTTGGCTGAATTCTCCTTTTACTTCTTTTTGGCAAAGTAATCCATATCCATCCCAGTGGCCTGCCTCTACTTCACAAAATTTGAACTGGTCTCCAAATTGGTAGTGACCTTTAGGGATAACCAATACACCTATGGGGATAGGTCCTCAACCTCAACCTACATTATCAGCCCCATATCCATTACAACAAAATCCTCAACCCCTTTTGCGTCCCCAACTGTCAGCCCAACTGAATCCAAAACCCAATAACGGACCGGTTCAATTGGTGCAAATTGTTGAAAACTCAGACTATGAGGTTGAACAAAAATAATGTAATGAAGTTAGACTGAGGTCAGGACGCATTATCACTCCTGAGAAAGACAAAGACCAACCACTGATTGAGTTAGAAACCCCACCTTTACATACGCCATCGACTATGATTGACACGGAAATAAACCAACGAGAAGAAATAGTTGAGCATAAAGATCCTGAAAAGCTCATAGTTACTTCTCCCCCGTTCCCTAAAATATTAACAATACCTAAACCAGTTGTTTATCCAGACTTTGATCTCATAGGGAAACTGAAAAATCTTTGCATTCAAATTCCTCTCCTCCAGGCCATCCAAGATATTCCTATTTATGCTAAGACAATTAAAGATCTATGTGTGAAAGAGCCTGTGAGGAAAGCAAAAGATCCACCCACTATTCATGTTGTAGGGACCTTGTCTGATTTGATTTTGGGCGGGGAAATTTCGATAAAGTATGAAGATCCTAGGAATCCCATAGTTACAGTCCAAATATATGGCCGCTCCTTTCCAAACACACTAGTTGACTTGGGCGCAACCATTAACATCTTAACAACAGAAACCTATAAGATGCTTGGTATCACAGCTCTGGAACTAAGCACCACCCTGCTAGAACTTGTTGATCATTCGGTGGTAAGACCAGAGAAAAATTTATAGGATATTATGGTTTATGTTGATTCATGGGAGTATCCAATAGATTTTCTCATTATAAACCCAAAGAGTTGATTAGATGGGCACCCTCTAATTTTGGTTCGACCTTGGCTGGAAAAAGTTGATGCTTATATAGGTTGCCGAGAGGGCAACATGGCCATTGCTAAGGGGTATGCTGTAAAAAATATTATTTTATATCCTCCTGCCAAACCAAGTCTGCCCATTGTAAAATTACATAAACAACCACCTCCATACCTGGAAGAAAGCATTCGTTCACCACCTACAGTAGTAGAGGCAGTTGGATTCAAGAATCGGACTAAAGATGATCTAATCGATAACTTTATCGGTCAGCCAGCTAATATGAATAATGTAAAATTCCAAATGTTAAAAGAAATTCTTGATAATGAAGCCTTGGAAGACCCTTTGAAAGATACCAATGATCAAGATATCTAGACAACTGTTGTTCATAACAACAAGCTTGTTGAAATCGAACTAGGCAAGGTTTTAAACATTAATGATAGCCTGGACAGTGACCAAAAAAAAAAGCTCATTCAAGTTCTGGAAAAATATAAAGGGGATTTTGCTTGGGATTGTCTAGACATGAAGGGCATAGACCCACATCTATGTACACATCATATCTACACCGAAAAGGATGCTCGTCCTATCCTGCAACCTCAACAAATATTGAATCCGCATCTCAAAGATATTGTAAAGGAATGATCACAGAACTTGTTGGATGTGAAATTCATTTATCCTATTTTGGATAGCAAGTGGGTCTCCCGATTGGTAGGTTTTCCTAAGAAAAATGGGAAGTAGTTCATCTGTGTGGATTATCGGAAGTTGAATAAGTCCACACAGAAAGATCACTTCCCTCTTCCATTTATTGATCAAGTCCTTGATATACTGGCAGGAAAGCAGTTCCTTTCTTTTCTGGATGGCTTCACTGGCTATAATCAAATCCAAATCGCCCCTCAAGACTAAGACAAAACCACCTTTACGTGCCCATGGGGTACATTCTCTTACCTAGTATTACCGTTTGGTTTATGTAATGCCTCAGCTGCTTTTCAGAGGGCCATACTCAGCGTTTTTGCTGATATGATAAATGAAGGACTTGAAGTTTACATGGATGACTTTACCCCATAGGGGGATGACTTTGATCAAGCGCTACAGACATTAGAAAAGGTTTTGGAATGATGCATCGCCACCATGTTGTGTTTAAGCAATGTCAAGTGTCACATGATGATGACAGAACGTGTAATCCTGGGACACTACATTTATGTAGCTCGGATATAGGTAGATCTAGCAAAGATACAAGTAATTCTCCTATTACCTACAACCTGTACTCAGAAAGAGATATGTAGCTTCCTTGGATATGCAAGTTATTATCTCAAGTTTATCAAAAAAAATTCACAAATTGTTGCGCCTTTATATTCTTTAACAAGAAATGTTGACTTTAAATGGTCTGATAAATGTGACACGACTTTTACATATTTGAAGAAATTAGTTTCGATGGCACCAGTATTGCGTGGACCCAACTAGGAGCTGCCCTTCCACATCTCTATGGACATGCCAGATGCAATAATAGGTGTTGTCCTCAGCCAAAAGGAGGACAGAAAACCTTATGCTATATATTATATCAACAAAAATCTTATTGTTGCTGAACTTAATTATATAGTAACAGAAAAGGAATTCTTAGCTGTCATTTATGCCATAAAAAAATTTAGACATTATATAACTGGCTATCAAGTTTCTCTGTATACTGATCATTCCTCCATTAGATACTTAGCTAATAAACCTATTACAAATGGTCGAGTGACTCGTTGGTTGTTACTTTTGCAGGAGTTTGATATCACCATTAAAGATCATCCAAGGAAGGAAAACCCAATCACAGATTTTCGGTCTCAGGTTCCAAAGATAAATGATCCATTGGCAGTAGATGAGCAGTTTCCAGATGAACATTTGTTTGTCATAACAGTCAAAACACCATGGTATGCAGATGTAGCAAACTATCTGGCAGTAGGAAAGTTGCCCAGACACTTGACAACAAGGGAAAGGAAACAAATTGTCCAGCGCAGCACTAGATTTTCTTGGATTGGCGGATACCTTTTCCATACAGGGTCTGCTATGTGTATACGCAGATGCATTCATGAGGATGAAATTTATGACATCCTGAAGCTTGTCATGATGAACCCTGCGGAGGACACTTTGCAAATCATAGACGGGGCATAAGGTACTACATATGGCCTATTATTGGCCCACTATTTTTAAAGATGCTAAGAAACATGTCTAGGCTTGTGTTAGCTGCCAAAGGATGGGTCATCTTGGTCAATCTGATGAAATGTCGTTGCAACCCAAATTGGTAATAGAACCTTTCGAAGTGGGTAGAAACTAAAAGGCTTACATACTGTTTTCCACAGACTATGTAACGAAGTGGGTAGAAACAATAGATTTTCCAAGAGCTACAGAAGAAGCTGTAATTAATTTCCTTTTTGGGTTATTTGTGTGGTATGGTTTACCTCGGGAAGTGATAACGGATGGAGGGAAATTTGTAGGACACAAGATTACAACCACTCTAAGGAACCACCACATCACACATAGAGTCACTTCCCCATATCACCCACAGGAGAACGGGTAGGTTGAAAACACCAATAAGGTCATCGAAGAAATTTTGACCAAGACAATTTTGACACATCAACAAGACAGGGCTGCTAGACTACTGGAGGCCTTGTGGGCCTATCGCATAACTTGGAAAAATACTACTGGATATTTTCCGTACCAACTTGTATTTGGCAAAGAACCTATCTTTCCTATTGAATTTGAAATAGAGGCTCTCAGAACAACCTAGGAAGTGGGATTGGATCTGGCAGAGGCCCAAACCAAATGACTTCAACAAATAAATGAATTGGACGAGGCTTGACTACTTGCTCTACAATTCACCAAAATTATTCAGCAACAAAGGGAAAAGTGGCATGACAGTATTATTAAAAAGAATACATTTCAAAAAGTCAATTGGGCACTCCTCTATGATTCCAGATTCCAAGACTTTCCGGGCAAGTTATAGACAAGGTGGCTTGGCCCTTATGGAATTCAATAGGTACACAACAATGGCACTCTCACTCTAACTACCATTGATGAGTCTGGTCATTATTTTTCAAGGTGAATGGACATCGGGTGCGTCTTCATCACAAACCACTCACCAAAGAGTCTTTTTTTCAACAGGTACGTGATGATCCCACTATGCAAATTTTAGTTGCAGGGAGTGATGACCTAACATCTTTACTTTCATAAAATGTATCTTTCTTCAGCTGTAAATAATGTATATACTCTCTTAAGGTTGGTTGCAATTTAGTTAGGCATCACCATGTAAATATAAGGATTTCTCTTGTTTTTGTGTGTGTTTAATAATTGTTGTTCAATCAATTGAACAACTGTTGTTTAATCAATTCAACAACTCCAATTTATTTTTTTCATATTTTGTTGTTCAATTGATTGAACAATTGTTGTTCAATCCATTGAACAACACTAAGTTCATTTTTCATATTTTGTTGTTCAATCAATTGAATGATTGATGTTCAATCAATTGAACAACACCAATTTATTTTTTGTGTGTTTTGTTGTTCAATCGATTAAACGATTGTTGTTCAATCGATTGAATGGCACCAATTTCTTTTTATGTGTTTTGCTATTCAATCGATTGAACGATTGTTGTTCAATCAATTGAACAACACAGATTCTTTTTGTGTGTTTGTTGTTCAATCGATTGAATGATTGTTTTTCAGTAATTGAACAACACATATTATTTTTGTCTGTTTTGTTGTTCAATCGATTGAGCAACATTGATTTTTTTTTTTTATATTTTGTTGTTCAATCGATTGAACGATTTTTGTTCAATCAATTGAAAAACACCGATTTTTTTTTACATTTTTTTGTTCAATCAAGTGAACAACACCGATTTTTTTGTATGTTTTTGTTGTTCAATCAATGGAACAATTGTTGTTCAATCAATTGAACAACACCGATTTTTTTTGTGTGTTTTGTTGTTCAATTGATTGAACGAAATTGAACAGCACCAATTTTTGTGTGTTTTTTTGTTCAATCAATTGAACAACACCATTTTTTGTGTATTTTGTTGTTCAATCAATTGAACAACACCGATTTATTTTTGTATGTTTTGTTGTTCAATCGATTGAACGATTGTGGTTCAATTAATTGAATAAAACTGATTCGTTTTTGTGTGTTTGTTGTTCAATCAATTGAACATCTGTTGTTCAATCCATTGAACAGTCGTTGTTCGGTAGAATGAATAGCTGTGATTTCTTTTTGCTGTTCCATCGACGGTCATTCTTTTTTCCATTTTCTTTCTCTTCCATGTTTCAAGTGAAAACCATCTGATTGGGTTTGGAATTTGTGCTTGAGATAAAGAAAAACAATAATATTAATTCCATTATGACTTATAAAACCTTTTGATGGTCATTTTTATTCTTAAGCTGACATGGTGCACCTATATAATGACTGGTTGAATATCTTCTCTTTAGACACATCATAAAATGATTTACTATCTTAACACCATGTTGGTTTATATTTCACACTTTCGAATGGATAAATCCCTTCGATATGATGATATAGGGATAAAAGCATAACTTTCATTGGCATTTTTTTTACTTGTTACGCCATCCCTGACTCTTAAGGAGTAAATAAGCCTCCCTCCTTTACAATAAAAGTGTAAAAGCATGAAAATATGAAAATATGAACTATGAAATACAACATACATCTTCTTAAAGAGGATAGGGGGTCTCATCACCAGCCAACCTACCATGATCATAAGGGTGTAACAAGTGACATTACATTATGGCCACCACACCAGGGTAATGACCTTCTTAATAGTAAAACCGTTAGAAGGACAGGAGGTCTCTTCACAAGTTGAACCTAATCACTTTGTTATATCCTGGTGAATGGCACTATGAGTATCTGGTCACCATGCCAACATAGTGGTCTCTTTACAACAAGGAAAAAGAAAATCATCTAAATACAAAAAGGAGGACTCTGGCTCATTTTTGGGTTAAAAAGCAACCCTGTCGAGGCTATGAACACATGCTGGCAGTAGTGGCTCTACTTGTGGTATTGAAGTACTATGTTACACTGCCAAATACTCTCTATCCTATTACCCCCTATGGATTCATTTCTAAAGGAGAATTTCCCATTTGAACAACATTTCTAATTCAATTAGCCAACATGCATGGTAAAATATATATGTATATGCATTATATCATTATTGTCCAATCACTTTACCGACATTCATTAACATTTATCACCGGTCATGCGTTCGTCACCTTTCCACCTAAGGTAAATACCTATTTACATAACGATTTAATTTCTGATTTACTCTTTTTTTAGGCATTTCAAATCTTTTGACTTATATTGCACTGATTTCCTTTTTCGTATTTTATGCCACTTTTATTGATTGTTTGCCTTCATTTATGACTTCCCGATGCCTTCTTCCTTTTTCCCATGCTTCGTGGGCATGGATGTCCTTTTCTCATCAGAGGGTCGACGGTCTGTATTATGAATAGCATGTGCGATTATTTATGGAGAACATGTGTGATGATTATTAAACTGATTTCTAGTTGAAGGACTACATTATGAATGCCCATGTGTAATAATTATCAAACTATTTTCTAATTGGAGGGGGGAAGGCAAGCATTATGCAAAGCATACGAATTAATTATGATCCTACCAATCACTGTTGATAAGAAAAATAACATAATTGCCTTTGATATTAACTCTCAAAATAACGTCACTGCCCTATCAAAAGCTTTAACATTCTATGGTGTTGTTCCAAACTGTGAAAGTGTGAGAGGAGTGCATGCAAAATTGCAAGTGAACCAGCTACTGAGAAACAATAGCCATGGGAAGAGGAGCCTTCCACAATGAACCCACAGTGCTCCGAGTATTAGACAAGGCTCGTGATATTCTTCAGTGCGTCTGTTGGCTTCAATACTTGACCAAATTACAGGGATTTCATGAAGAAATGACACTTGAATTTTTGCATAATTTACAGAATGGTTGCACCACGGTGAAAGGAAGGAACATAACAATCTCCGAGGTAGTCATAGCTGAAGTCTCTAGACTTCTAGCAGAATGAATGAGATGGATGGATAAACATGTTCTTCTGGAGGACGCAATCGCAGTATTCCAAGACCCAGACGAGTAATTGGTGCGTAAAGGAAAAGGTATTCACCCTACATCTTTAAGACAACCATGGCAGGAATCGGCAAACATTGTGCAGAGGTATATCACATACAACAGACATCAGGACATGGTAAAACAACGAAAACTTAAACTATTAGCTATTTTGAAGCAAACAATTACAGTTAATTTTCCATTTTATTTAAATTATGTATTACATGACGTTGCTCGTTGGGTCAGAAAGGCAAAGGACCCACATCTTGTAATCAACCATCATGGGTTGATCAAGTTAATCATCATTCATGGACTGGACCAACAGCATCTAACCTAGGATAACCTTGTAAATCTTACTTTGACCCCACCTATAGAAAACCCAGAGACCGAACAATAGGGGGTAAGATTGACAGGTCCAAAAAGTACATAGAAAATAAAGAATCCTTCTTTGGCCTTGGGCCCAGTAAAGCGAAGACACTATGCGAGGATAAAATCACAGCAACACACCCCAATTCAAATAGAAGAGGTAGGGCCATCTCACATGCCCCCTCTAAGTCTATAGGATGACTCTTTGCAAGAATATGAGGAAGAGTTTGCCCGAGTACTGGAGAATATGGGGTCATTCTATGAAGGAAGGGAGCTATCTGGAAATTCTGAAGGGTAAAATTATGCCCCTAACCAGTCTACCCTGCTGGCAGTTCTGGTCATGTTGAAACCCTGCCATTTACTAATAATTCAGAGGGATAGAGGGAACCAGTTCCTTCTATGGAGAAGCCCCTGGAAGTAGAGGTTCATGAAGAGGAAACCCTCAGGGGTGGAAATCAAATAGAAGCTACTATTTCACTGGGATCCCTAGCAAAGGAAAACCCTACAGAAGAAACCTTGGGGGATGAAAATCAACCAAGGGACACTATTTTTATGAAGTCTCAAGAGGACGAGGCCCATATAGAGGAAGGCCCTGAAAATGATAATTGCTCAAGAGAAACCATTCTATTGGAGTCTCCTAAGAGGGAAACTCATGAAGAAAAAGACCTGGAAGGCGAGAATCCATCGGGAGGCACTGTTCCATTAGACCCCCACCTGATATTGGCACAATTCCACTTGAACTTGAAGTAAATACAATTATGCCACCATTGATCAAAGACCTCACGACAAAGAAAACATATAAGGATAGACTGAGGAAGTTTCTTAAGAAGTACATGAAGTAGAAGAAAATAGTTATGTAGCTGGGAGAATGGTTGAAGGAAGCAGTTAGGGTCTGGAAATTGAAAATAGAATTGGAGACTGTAGGGACCCAAACAGAACACTACTCTTGGGAAGATATTGAAACCTAGACTGAGACCCCTTTGATTTGTTCAAAAGGAACCCAAACAGAACAATGTCTTTTAAAGAGTAGTTAAATGCAGACAGAAGATCCTTGCATTTTCCCAATGGAAACCCAAACGGACTTCCCCACTACTGATGTTGTTATCCAAACCAATTCTGTAGAGAATAGTCAGGAAGACTGCCATATGCCCTAAGTAACAACTGAAGTTGTTATTCAAACTGATACTGAAGGAAACACCCAAGTTGATTGTTGTATGACCTCAGAAGTAGATGAGGCTACTGTTAAAACTGACTCATTACTAACATAGGATGATGAAGTCTAGATAGAGGAAATCCCTGACTACGTTCCTTTGTTAAGGGAAACAGTGATTATAAAATTGCAAAATGAACTAGCCAAGACTCAACAGGAGTTGGCTCAACATAAAGAAGAATTTGTGCCGCTACAAGTACACTAGGAATTACGAAAGAAATTTTAGGAACTTACTATCACAGAGGATGAGATTTTTGCTAATTACAAAGATGAACAGAAGAAATTCGAAAATGCACAGGCCAAGTTGCAGAAGGCTAAGGAGAAAATTGAGACTACTTGCTCTCTCTACTCATATGCCTTATCGTGTCTAGCACCTGCCACCAATTATGCACTATTCCTGTTAGAAAGATACCTCTTACTGAAGGTTAAAGCCCTTAAGGCTGGTAAGTCAACAAAAATCAAGACCATTTCCGACTTTGTCAAATGTTTCAAAGAACAAAATGAATAGGTATAATGCCTTTTATGTGAATTGTACATGCACAAATTTTTCTTAGAGGATGACTTATATAGTAATCTTGGCCCCTTCATTGGGGATATCCAATTTCAAACTTTTCTTTCCTTTGCCACTAATCATATTAAATGGGCTAAAGCCCATAATAATTTTCAAAAGAGGGAATATAGTATAGAATTATGGTTTAGGGGAGAACCCACAAAAACCTTACACCTTTCTGTCCAGGATAAATAGTTCATGAAACAAACAGGTGTTGTGGGTCAATTAGGACCACTTCATACAGACATCACCCAGGCAGGAAAGGAATACTTTCAGGAAATTAAAGAAGAATATTTGTCTATAGCAAGACAAAGATGGGAAGCCTTCAGTAACAATGTCAGGAACAGGGAGCCATTTGGGTTTAAGAATTTCAACGCTGCCTCCACTCGCCTACACAAACACAACAATATGGTCCTAAGCATGGGCCCTAATTGGATAGGGTGCCGATACATAAGTCTGATTATCTGGTATCCTCTTGATGGGTATTAAAGTGATTATAACTTGCCAAATCATCGAGTGAACCAAGCTTTTACAGTACTCAAACAGAAAAATGGTTTTAGGTTGTATAAGAAGGAAGTATATCCTGCTTATTCCTTGACTCAACTACACCTCAACCATCTTATTGCATGAGGAGATGCAAAAAGGTAAGGTAAGCAGGGGAGTATATTGGATTGTGGAAAAGGTATGTTTTCTCCTCGTAATAACTTAATTAATCATTTGTTTTTATGTGTTTATCTTCGTTTTAGGAATAAATATAGAAGAAACAATAGCAAAAGTTGGGTAAAATCGATTATTAACAAATTGGGTAAATCTGGGCATGAAAGACTAAATTTCACTATCTTTATATGCAGGAATGTGGATTGAATGATTGTTGTTCAAATGACATAACAATAGTGGCTAGAAAAGGAAAAGGACAACATCTTGATTATGGAGTACAATAGAAGACCAGGAGGACCAATTCTATTATGTGATGAAATTAGATTAAGGGTTGTGAAATCCTCAGGATCCCCTGATCCTAAGGATTCACTTCTATCCATTTATCTTTCCAAAAGTTATATAAAGCCATGAGGCAAATTGAATAGCTAGTGAGGAATTTTAAGATTGTAACTATTCTTTTTAGACACATAGTACTTTCATTACTGCGATGTTGTAACTCTATTATCAATCTTAATGAAGAAGACTATGTTTCATCTATAATCGTATTATGAATATCTTTTAGTGGGCACTTCTGAAGACTTTGGGCCCAGTCGATAGGAGATCTACTTCTTTAATTGTGTTATAGTCATTTTTGTTTATTCTAATAATTGTTAGGTAAAATTGACTCGGGGTTTGAGTCAAGGTTGACCTGGTTAAATAGTAGTGGTTTTGGGCACATGGTATAGTGTACCCATGGTATTATGGTATGTGGTATTGCATGTGATGGAGCCTATAAAAGTCTGGGAATACTTCATTGTAATGTAGGCCTGGAGGTGAGTGTTGAAGGCTCACTTGACCGGATTGGCCAGGGTTTTGCCCAATGCCAATGAGATCTCATTGGGTTGGGTTTTTCCCTGGACTTGGGGTTTTCCTGGATAAATATTACATGTATAATATTTATGTGTATTAATTCAAGTTATTTTATTATTCCTCTCTGTAAATCTCAGCAAATCTCAGCGATAATTTATCTCCCTGCCGTAAATTTCGTAACAACTGGTATCAAAGCTAAGTTGGCTTTAGAAGGATGTTTTTTGTTGTCAAGGGTTTGTATTGGCTTGGTAGATAGAGAGATAATTAAGTTATTCTTACAGATCTAAATCAAAATCCATAGATTATGAAGTGCACACTATTGGGTCATGAGAGATTTAGTGGATGAGGAGGATATGTGCACGTGGATTAATTAATTGATGAACAATGTACATGAAAATAACACCTAGATAACTGGCAGTTACAGCGGCTGGTGACCCATGCAATTCTGTAGATGGGTTCTTTTTATATGGACATTGATGTCATATGTACAAACATAGCAACAAGGATAAAAAAATATATATTATAATGGAGTGAAATTTTTTAATTTGTATGTAAGTGGGCATACCACTGTAAGACTTGGTAAGGCATGCGTACCCCTGGGTAATTACCGATAAAGTCTGGGTTAGACCTAGGTAAAAGGGGGATGTCGGGTCAAAAAATCCCGGGTAAAAACTTTGAAGGGGGTAAGGGCTAGAGTGAGCGAGATTGTCTCACTTACCAGGTTTTGGCTGGATTTAGTCAATGAACCCCAAGTCAAGTTTAAGGGGGGGAACTGTTAGGTAAAATTGACTTAGGGTTTGAGTCAAGGTTGACCTTGTTAAATAGTAGTTGTTTTGGGCACATGATATAGTGTACCCATGGTATTATGGTCTATGGTATTTCATGTAATGGAGCCTATAAAAGGTTGGGAATACTTCATTGTAATGTAGGATTGGAGGTGAGTGGTCAAGGCTCACTTGGTCGGATTGGCCAGGGTTTTGGCCAATGCTAATGAGATCTCATTGGGTTGGTTTTTTCCTTGGATTTGGGTTTTTCTTGGATAAATATTATTTGTATAATATTTATATGTATTGTTGCAGGTTATTTTATTATTCCTCTCTGTAAATCATGGTAAATATCATTGATAATTTATCTCTCTGTCTTAAATTTCTTAACAATAATCATTTATTATTGTTAGTTTGTCAAGTTAGCACTATTCTGATTGTTGTGAGGATTGATGATTCTGATTTGCATTTACTATTCAGACAACATACTAAATTTGGTTGTGTGTTACATCTCCATGATAATCTTTACCGAATTGATTATGTTAATTTAGGCATTCGATTGTTGTTCATTCTCAAGTAATATTACCATGGATCTCAAGGTTATAGTTGATTTATTTCCATGAGATGTTCACATAGTTACTTTATGTTCAATTGTTGTAGCTTTTCGTTATGCTAAATGAATTAGTGTCAATACCAGTTAGCTTGCTAAGGGTGATCCTTTTTACTTTCATTCTGATTCAGTTTCTTGCAGAGTAGATTAAGTAGATTTGAAAGTGCTTTAAATATTTCTTTCAGAATCGTTTGGATTGAACTTATAGACATAGACATTAGTCATTTGCATCGATTCAAAATCATTTCATTATGAATTGACCTCCGAATTCACTTGCCTATACAATGATGACACTCTTGAAATAAATAGACTTACCCTGGGGTGATGATTAATGTAGATATTAAGATTTCTTTTAATAGACATCTTAGTGCACCAACAACGCACAGCAAGCCAAGGAAGGTGCATGAACGGTTATAACACACGGGAGGTGGAGTGAGTGCGCCCCTTGGAAACCTATGTAAACACACAACTTGGAAGGGAACACACGAGCAAAGATGCATCATGAACTAGAAGGCAGACAAACCAACTATACATCTCAGTAAGATTCATACATAAATATACAGAAAGAGTCTATACATACATGCATAAGTAAACATATACATATATCATTAGAGTAACCAAGTTAACTGAAATACAATAACAACATATGCATGAATCGTGTTGGCTCTACTATATTAGGAAGTGAAATTTCCAATCATACAATACAACCATGACCAACCACTAGTCCCGATAACGGAATGTTACAGTCACTTATCGTCTACTCCTCCAAAGAGATGTTCTAGCTCTGCATTTTGGAGAAGCCAAGGCTCATACAATACTCTCCAAGCTTTCTCTAAGATACTCCTATCATAAGCTTGCCTGCCAAAAAGCCTCCACAATGAGTTATGAGGTACTATAAATAGCAAAGGGTGGGGTGACCCTTGACATTCCCCTTTGTGACTATTAAACTACCCTCATGACTCTTCAACTACTCTATGACTATTACATTCAACTATCGAAACTTGGACTTCCACTTTACAAGATGTTACATACAATCTGCAAATATACCCATGTGAGACAAAAAGGCTTGAGCAAGCCATGCAAGACATCACTAAGACTCGGACAACTGTTGGAAGACCAACTCTTCCACGATGGTTGATGGTGGCGAACTGATGCCAAGCTTGGTAGTCCGTGATGGTGTCCGTGTACTCTGTGGTGACATCTTTCTTGAAATGAACTCTTGCCTATGTTGCATCTAGGTACACTGGTTTGGCTCCTCTATCCAACTCGTCTGATAACATGCACATCATTGTCTTGAGTGCGGCCGGATCAGTGACATATTGATGCATAGTGTCTACACTGGTTGCCAAGTCTGCACTGGTGAGTATATGCATCAACTTGTCGAAGTACGTGTCCGGCTCTAGCTAGACTTGAATCTTTGTCTTTGCCTTGGTGAGTGTCCCAATATATGGGATCGCATGTGCACACACAACAACATCCATGCTTCTGGACGCTTGTGCATGGGAAGCCTGCAAACTAGTGATGAGCTGCGGGAGTTTCTCAAAGTTCCGGATCTGACTTTGAATTCGTACCTTCAAATCAACTACCATGGGCTTCACCATCTCAGGCAAGTGTAACGGGGCTCCCTTGTATCTCATTGTCCATGTTTTCATGTGGTCGACGATAGTATGCAGATTTGACAAGATACGTGATCTTCTAGCACAACGTTGCTTCCAACCGTTGAGATGGATAACTTCCTTATGTAGGGTACCAAATATGGAATACAACGTCTGCATGACTGTCTCAAGGGACGATACTTCATCCAGTATCACCTTCTTCAGATCTTCTCTGGAGGATGTTGTAACCTATTCTCCTCCCTGCTTGGCCGTTTGTAACTCCTTAGCCATTCGCTCATTCTTTGCTATCAAGAAGCGGACACTCAAGCTAGTGGCTTCGACATATGCTCTAGTGGCATCAGCTAATTCTGTTGGATGCTTGCGCACGTCAGACATGATCACTCATTCCTCAAACTTCACAGGAGATGTGTGGATATCTGGAGTGGACACTCTACGTGATTTCATAACTCTATGTTGTGACTCATTGAATGATATGTTGTGCATCTCTTCTTCCAGCTTGTCTCCAAGGATCTTAGTATCTCATTGGTCGCTCAGGACTTGCTCTGCTTCCGGATCCGTTGAAGCTGGTGGGTCGACATCTTGGTGGTAAGGCATGAGTTCGATGTCTTGTTCTAACTCTGGCTGCTCCATCTCTGTATCCATCTGCTTAAGTACTCGTTCAATCTCTTGAGTGAAGCCCTGCTCCTGCGACTGCTCACCCTATCTGCTTTGTGCTAGCTGCTCAGATGAGTCTACTACTTGTATGGGCGCAGTTTCATCTATCTGTGCATGTTGCACCCCTTGTTGTATCTGTCCTTGTTGTGCTTCCTTATCCTGTCTGCAGAGCTCCTGTTCTTTCTGGAGTTGCTCTGTCAACTCTTACAACTCCTTCATTGTTTCCCCCATCCTCTGTTTATCTCTCTGCCTTTGTGCTTTGCTCTTGTCACGTTGTCACCTCTTCACCTGTATCTACAAAGTTGCTTTCTCCACAAGTGGGCCTGCTCTAAACTTGTAGGTTTGTTCTACCTCTACATTTTCAACAATATTTCTCTTTCCTTGTCACGCGCAGGTATGTTACCCTCTGTTGTTGCTACTACTGCTTCTCTCCTAGATGTTGCCTCACTAACCATTCCACAATGATGTCAACCGGTTCATTGGGCCTAGAGAAGCTATGACAATATCTACATGGGTCTTATCATCCCAATGATATGCCCCATGGATCCAAGGAAATTACACTCCCGCGCAGTGATCCTTCACAAAGCAATGCAGGTCGTATGGATTGAAGCTTCTGGTGCTGAAATTAAATCTTTTGAACTCTTCTATCTCAGCATGATCATGCTTGAGATTATGTATCTCGTGCAACCTGATTCACAACAGAAGAGTGGGATAGGGTGCCTTCTTCTTCTGATGCAGTCTAGCAGATAGTCCTGCCAAGATGTGGTACGACACTTCTTACATGACAAGCTTCTCCATGGAAAACTTCGGTAAAACATGTGAAGGCTTCTCTGCGTTGTACATTTGTATGAAGGTGCCAGAAGGTAAGGCATACCAATCTGTTATTTCGATTAGTGCCTCCATTGTTGCATTCAACATGAAAGTTGGATCTTTCTCAAATATCATCTTGTACACTGGGGTGACAAAATTGTCTGAGAACTGTGTGATGACTCCGCAAAAGCTGCATTCAAAAAACAATCTGTAATAAGTGTTCACAGAGGTTTATGCTAATGTCCATGCCCACTTCAAGCCCGAGAACTTCTGACGAGCACAAATTGCATCCAATATGTATGCGGACATGTAGATTTATGCTTACTAACCTTTGGGTGTCTTTCGAGCTCCTGTTACATGTTCCTTCAACCTATAAGCCAACATGTCGAACCAGTTGCATGCTTTGCCTTCACTAACCAGTTGGTCCAATGTAATCACCCAACTCTGTGGGAAGTTCTTCATGCTCTCTTGGCCATACAAGTGCCATGAAAAGATGACCAAGTACTAATATTCCTTCCGCAGTATCTTCATTTTGTAAATCTGGTTGGGTGTCATCCTGAACTTGGTTGGCTCCTTCACCCAACTCCTCAAGATATCCCTGGAGTTTGTATTGCTGTTGGGTATGCTGAATGGTGTCTCCATTATGATCATTGGCTTCGGCAAGTGGTACATCTGTTGATAGTATTGTGCCTTGAAGGTAGTAATCTATGTCCTGTTGACACTACTTAACACCATCGTCTTTGGATTAGTGTGCGAGACAATCCAATGTATCATGTCCGTGCATGGAAATGTGGGATACCTGCATGCAATCTGGTACAAGATGGACTTGTGAGTGTTCACGTAGACCCTGTGGTCTTCAAGATATTCCTCAAATATGCCTCAGAAGGCATCATTGATGTCCTACCATTTCAACTTGATTTATTTGTCTACAATCAGGTTGGTGTCTTTGTAAATTGGGAAACTCATAAACACTCACTCAACTGCATATCCAGTTGTGCTTTCGTTGGTGTCCTTTGA
Organism: Pinus taeda; assembly: GCA_000404065.3. Classification (NCBI taxonomy): domain Eukaryota; kingdom Viridiplantae; phylum Streptophyta; class Pinopsida; order Pinales; family Pinaceae; genus Pinus; species Pinus taeda. The sequence continues at coordinate 18,578 of APFE030717433.1, forward strand.
CCATGCTCTCTTGGAGGGCATTAAACCTAAACTGTTGAGAGATGGATGAACACCTGCTATACCTAGGGACTGTAGGAATTTACAGGGTAAGTTCCTCAGACAGAACACCAGAAGGACACCGCTCACAAACAGATCACAGATCAATACACCAGTATTTTGACGTGGTTAAAACCCTCAGAGAGGGACACAGTCCACGGCCTGCGCCAACGTGGCTACTACAGGCAATTTATTAATAAAAGAATGAAAATTTACATAAGCTTCTCTCATGCACGGTGAACCTACAAATGACCCTCCATGCGCTTTAAATAGATTTCATGGACCAATCGGGTGTCAAGCCACGGATCAAGTGTCGGTAATACCGAGGAGAGAATGAACCGTCGGATCACTACATATCGTGACCGTCGGATTGTAAGTTACAAAATGTACAACGGTAAAGAAACACACTTTACCTAACTAACTCTATACCTAACTCTATACTAGACCAAGTTGAACTTAACTATTCCTATGTGTCGGAATATCCTAACAATGTAGGAGCTCCAGTATTTCAATATAGAGGAGAATGAATTCATTCGTCATAGGAAGTGGTCGCATGGAGGAATGCAATAAAAGGTTAAGAACGAAGGAGCTAAGGGCCAATCAGGATTTTGTGATTTCGTAACATCTCGTTAATAAAAATTATGATAAGTTATGGCTCTGAAATTGCGCTATGGCGTAAAATATTTGAATTGGAAGCACATAGGTGTATGGAAAATGGATGAGTCTACAACAAGGACCACAATTCTCAAAGAACAATTGTTGGGCTTGTCTCGATGATTGAAATAAATCCATCTATGATCTCCTATGCATGCCTCATTGAATTAAATGAAGTGTAGAGAAGACATCTTGAAGTGCTTTACAAATTTGTGAACCATGAATAAGCATGGAGAGCCTCATTGGAGTGTGTAGGTGGACTAAAGATTTAATTCTCAGTATGGATAATGCTCAAGAGCCCATTTCATGATTTAATGTAGTGGCCTAGTCAAACACAAAAGAAAAATGGAGAGCCATTCTGAGGTACACTCAGGTAGTGTGGAAAAAAGAAATAGAGGAAGCATCAATCAAAGCACAATAGAGGAACAAAACAGAGGAGCACAGTTGATAAATGTGGGAGAAAACAACGTTATGATGAGAGAGTCATGTAGATAGCTCAGTGGGTGTAACTGCGTTGTTGTGTGAGGCCAAGTGAGCTTGTTCTATAGGAAAAAGGTTGATAGTGGCTAAGCAAAAGAAAGAGACCTCGTGAAAGGTTGTATTACTACATGAGAAGATGTTGAAGGTGCTTGTTCAGAGGAAGAAGGTTGAGTGAGCCTATTGTTTAGTAATTTAATCAACTTTAAATTACTTGCATAAATTATCAACCAGGGCTAGTAAGTCGATGAAGTGTTTAAATTACTTGTATAAATGATCAACTAGGGCTAGTAAGCTGACAAAGTGTAAGTGCACTGTATGTGCTAGATGTCCTTGATTATTCACACCTCTAAATTAAATTGCATTATCAAAATATAGACTCTAAATTAATTTATTCGAATGCACATAAGTAGAGTAATTATTCCTAGAAAATAAAATGATCACAATCTTTTACCAAAGACTAATTATCGAAAATCTCACACTGTGCTTCAAAAGAAACTTTCAAAACTTTGTATAAATAGTAATCCATCAAACACCTATGAAAATTAATTTCACTCTTATAAAAATTCATATATTAATTATGAAATGCACACAACTGTATGAAAATCTCAATAATTATATATCAATTCACACTTGTACAATGCAATTTAACTCAGAAAAACACGCACACTCTCTCTCTACTATATGTATGAATTATGCTTTGAAAGAAACTTAATTTTCTAAAGGAATCAACTTTCTATCATAATAACACACTCTTGCATGAAAAACCAAAATGAATTGAAAATATGTTCTCACTTGCTCAAAATCATAAATAACTCTTGTTTGGAATAAAACCTATAATCAAATCCTCTGTTTTAAGAATAATAACTTTAATCTAAATCCATACTCTCACTATTGTTATTGTTACTTATTAAACTCAATTCTAAATCAATAAAGAAAATTAGCTAACAAGACAATCATGACATTGCTATTTAACTCAAAAATCAACAAAGGAAAACATTCTACATGACGCATCCATAAAATAAGCTTACGAAATGATATAAGGAAATTATACTTAAAACCATAAGATAACCTTACTAATTGAGGGGGACCTCCACAAGTCAATGAGATCCAATTGAGAAATCAACCACACATCAAAATAAGAAGGATTCTTTATAACTGAATTGAAAACAGAGTTTTTAATTCTCAATGTCGCATAAAAATCACGGTGTTTATGTTTTCTTACTAAGTCTTTTTATAAAGCTCGTACCATTAAATGTTCAGAGCTTCATGCCTAGCTTCGCTTAACAAAATACTAAAATTAACTATGAAATATATCATAATGAAATTCTCTAATGGTTTTGTATTAACAAATCAAATCGTTAGGTGTATATATCGTTCCTTTCTCACCTGTTACAGCTGAAAGAGTTGACTTTTGCCTTTGACAATGTAACTAGAAGCTTCCTTTATTAATTTGGCTCATGAAGGTACGAGGGAACCCTTGAGTGCATTTATTTCCACCTTTCCATGTACTTCCCTCTCTATTTGTCACCTCATAACCTATGAAACAATGGACTTAGTTACAGAATTAGACAATAGCTGCAGAGTCATCCAAGTCCGGTAGTTAAAACAAATATTAGACTCATAATAAAGAACATTATTAACTTATGAAATACAAGACTTTATATACCTTCCATGCCATAGATTCTGTGATTTTTTTCCCATTGATTGATTATGATGATAAAAAATGAGTAAAATAGGTGGAAAAAGGGTGTCAAAAACAAGCAATTATGAGGCTCAACATTC
>APFE030717435.1:0-39277 GCA_000404065.3 Pinus taeda
TTTTTTCAACTCGTATTTTCAACTTATCTCCCTATGGGTTTACTAAAATTTCGAGTGGCAACACTCTTTGGATGCATAATTTGATTCCTCATCCAAGGAGTACCCATATTGCATACTTTTGATGGATAATGCTACACGAAAAATGAGAAATACATGAAAAACATGATTGCAATCATGTTTTTTTCATGTCTTTCTCATTTTTCGTATAGCAAGGTCCAGCAAAAGTATGCAACATGGGTACTCATTGGATGATTAATTAATTTTTACATCCAATGGGTACTCCCGCTCTAAATTTGAGTAAAAACTTAGGGAGATAAGTTAAAATATGAGTTGAAAAAGTAGTTTTATTATTTTATTATTTTTTATTCTTTTTACTTTTTTACTCCAAAAATGGTGAATCATCCCCAATGGTTGACATCATCATCTTGAATCCCATTGGTTCTTATAAAGTTTATTTTGGTTGTCCATTTTTCTTAGGAGGCCCATTTTAGACCTCAAAATTCCCCTAATGTTAGCTACAGTAGCATCTATTAGGTCATATATTCATTGTACATTCATTTACAAATCAAAACACGATGAAAGCCGTACATCATCAATGTCATAAAACATGCTCATAACCAGCATATAACCAATATAAATAACAAGGATACATCAGCCATAAATTCCTCATACGAACCAATACACTTTCTCATAAAATACCAAGGAGAAATAGTTCTTATTAATGAATGATTAGGCCAACTAGGTTTAGGACTTCCATGTATCACCCAACCATAGATTGGCTGAACCAAATATTTCTTTCACTCAATCACTCTCGTGCCATATTACAAGCATGAATGTGGGGCTCATAACAAAATCAACTTGCGCTTCCCGAGGCCAGGAAAATTGTCTTCATTTCCTAAACAATCCAATAAGATCATTTCCTAGACAAGGAAATTTGTCTTCCTTATGATTCACCCTTAGAGAAAGAGGAAGATTGTGGCCACATCCACAACCTCTATATAGGTCTCCTTTGCACAACAGTAGCAGATGGACAAGGTCATGGAGGAGTACAGGGACATATTCACCTCACCCACAGGGGTACCCCTACACTATCAAGTCAAGCACTCCATCGATCTAACCCCAACCGTGTTGCTACCCAATGGACTAATCTACCAATGCTCTGTTCTAGAGAATGATGAAATAAACAGGTAGATTTAGAAGTTGTTGCAGAAAGGGCACATTAGGCCAAGTTCATCACCTTATGAAAGCCCGATTGTGTTGGTACATAAGAAGGACGAAACCTGGAGGCTTTGTATTCACTATCGGGTGTTGAATAAGATCACTATCTGGAATAGGTATCCAATCCCATGAGTTGATCACCTTTTGGACTAGCTCAATGGGGGAAAATACTTCAGCGAGATTGACTTGAAGTCTGGTTATCACCAGGTACCAATCAAACCCTCTGATGTGTAGAAGACTACCTTCAAATCCAAGGAGGGCCTTTTCGAATGACTAGTCGTGCCTTTCGAGTTAATGAATGCTCCTGAAACCTTCATGAGGCTGATGGATGACATCTTTATTTTGGATATGTGCTATATTCTTTTCACGACTAGCCCCACTGCGAAGCGGGGGGTTAGAGGGGCTGGGGGGGGGAACCCCCCTTCATTCTGTCAGGCATAGCGGGAGGGTCACGGGGGGCAGTAGCTCCCCCTTCGTTGTGTCAGGAACAACGGGGGGCTCACAAGGGGGGAGGTAGCCCCCCCTATCGAGGGGTTCACATGGGGGCGAACCTACCTATGGTTTTGTGCATAGGTTTTGCACATGGTTTTGAGCATGATGGTTTTCTGCCCATGGTGTCTTGTAGATCTGGTCAAGGGAACTATGATTATCTTCTAATCTAGGGTTAATGGATTAGGGTTTATGAATGATTCAACATGTATATATATGTGTGTTGTAACATTGAAATGAATACCATAAAAAAATAAATCTGGTAGTCCCAGTTTTGGGATTCGGGGGAAAATCATTATGTATATATGTTTTATGTTTTATGTTCTCACCATTGTTTATTTTTTGTTTTTAGAATTTGTTTGCAGGTAATATCTGTATACGGTTAAAACATACACTTTCAACCCTTCCCCAACTCATTCATGGTAGTGTATTTGGGTGACATCTTGATCTTCAACCAGATTTGGGAAGAGCACCTACACCATATTCAATAGGTCCTCTAAACCCTACGACAACAAAAACTGTGTGCCAATTTGGAGAAATGAACTTTTGGTATGACCCAAGTTCAATATATATGGGACACCATTGATGAGAGAGGTGTACATGTGGACCCATCCAAGATACAAGTGATTCAGGATTGGCCAGCCCCAACCATTATAACAGAGCTCCGCAACTTTCTGGGTCTTGCCAATTTCTATCGCAGGTTCAAGTTGGGATTCTCTTGTATCGCTTGGCCTTTGAGTCAAGCCACCAAGGGCAGTCTGAAAGAAACTATCTTTTGGTCTAAATCCCAATAGAAGGTGTTTGTTGAGTTGAAGCATCACCTATGCTCTACACCAATTCTCACATTACCAGACCTGTAACAACCATCTGTAATTGAGACAAATGCCTCCAACTATGCTATTGGTGTAGTTCTTACCTAGTAGGGGCATCTAATGGCATATCACAGTAAGAAACTTTCAGATACAATCTGAAAGTATCCCAGCTATGACAAAGAGATGTATTCCATTGTGAAGGCTTGTCGACAATGGAAACATTACATTATGGGGAAGGAAACGGTCATTCACACAGACCACCAACCCATGTATTTATGTTGACAGTGTTGGAACTACCAAAATTCAAGGGGTCTCCCTAATATGTGGTCCCAATTAGATGTCACACTGTTTGGGATAGGATCCCAATCTGGAATATGGCCTAGTTACCATTTTCTTAAATATTTTCCTTGGCTCTAACTATCAGCAAGAGAGAGGAACACATGTGTGCCTTCGAAAAGAAAGTGTGCCTAGTGAGTGTTTAGTTGTAGGCGTGTCAAGGTTATTCTACTGCAGAGGGAAAACAAAATGAGCCTCTAAGAGAGAGGTAATAGTACCACTCTAGTAGAAACACACACAAACAAGAGATATCTATCTAGCATCCAACAGAATAGTCCACAAGTATGTGGCAGGCATTGCAACCATTACAAGTCATTCTCAATATGATAAGCTCTAGAATAACCAAAATAGTTCAACTACTTTAGTACCGGTGAAAACAAATATGAATCATAAGCGTTCACAGAACAATACTTACTAACATTCATAATCCATGCATGAAGAACATGTTGGTCATCAATATTCATATATAAAGTAAAAGGCCCAAGACACATGTATACAGTGAACAACACTAGCTCCAATAGTGGAGCATTGGAGCCACTAATTTCTCTCAAAAAGAAGTTACTTTGATGCCTTGTGGGAGGATGCAAGGTGAGAAGTCATTTGCTTAGACAATGAGGGTGTATATATAACAAATGAGGTGATGCTTCACCTCCCTTGTGACCCCTTGAACACCCTCATGACTATTTGGCTTCCTATTATTTTTCAAATTTACATGTCTCTTCATATTTTGTACATGTCCTTTGGACTTCCACTTTACAGTACATTTTGAATAGGAATTTACATAATCCACATAAGTGATGTGGCATATGATGACTCATGACATGACATGACATGACACTAATGAAAATGGAAATGTCAAGTCATTCTTGCAGCTTCTTGATATGTGTCTTCTTGAGAATGTTCTTTTGTCCACCTCCATATGGCTTAGAGATGAGGAACCTTCAGTGATATCATATCTTGAGTAGCAGTCGCAAACTCGTGTCCCTTTTTTTTCTTCTGATTGATTTTCTTGCATATTGAGCTACAGAGGTGTCTTCTTGAATGTTCCCCTTCTCCATCTTCTTCTTCATCATCCTGTCATGGTATGATAGAGTACCTGCATTTATAATTCACTCATGACAAGATGACATCATTCTGATAAACTCCTAGTCTGACATGATGCATGATAATCCACTGATTGAGCCAAAACCAAGTGGCAGGTTGGGGAGAGGCTCAGTGACTGTGCAATTATGTATCCCATGCAGCCAAGGGTCAGGCTTGAGCCTTGAGACTGCGCAATTCTTAGTTCAAGATGGACTGAGCAAGAATATTGCGCAATTTACGAGATTAGGGAGCCAGGCTGAGGGATTGAGCACTGATTTTTCCCACTGCGCATTTCTAGAAGGTAGAGGAGGTTAGGTGATTACGCAGTTGAGTAGTCCAAGAGCTCATAGCTAGGATTTTAGCCTTGTGATTTTGCATTGTCCAGTACTTACTGGTAAGGAGGGAGAAATTGCGGAGTTTTGGGGTTAGAGGCTAATCTTGAGCACTGTGATTGTATAATGCATATTCCTATGAGGCAGGATCTCCACATTGCACAATAACAAGAGTCAGGGTTGTAGCTGGAGGGTTGAACTACATAATGAGTAATTTTGGAGGGCCAAATGAGGCTAGATTGCTTGGTCGGGAATTTTTTCAAATTTGGCTAAGTGTGGGATCGATGAAGCTGATGTGAATAGTGATAAGACTTGACTTTGATCACATACTTAGAATATTTAATGACACAACATAGATCATACAAAACACATGAACAACAAACTTCCCTCAGTGCGACAACTTTGTGACAACAAGTGCGACACCAAAGATATACTTTGAGACGACTGTGACGACACTTGTGCAACAATGCTTAAAACTTTGGAAATGAGTGTGACGGATATTTATATATTAAGAAAAACTCATTAATGCAAATATAACCCCTTGAAACCACCAAAATAAGCTTATATACATCATGTGAAACTTAACATTTGAAAAAATGACACTTTTATTTTCTCGCAAATGGGAGAAAAACACTTAGAGAAAACACATGCAATGAGTCTCAATGTTTGCAACGACAGTATACAAGATCAAGGTAGGCTCTGAAATTTGGGTGTAGGCCAAAATTTTGAAGGGTGTTGTAGAAGTGACAACACTTGGTGACACACTGGTAGAATTTCGGCTTCTTTGTCTTGGTTGATTCTTTTGTATAAGGCCTTAGTTCTTTAGGGAGTATTGATTCATTGTGTAGATCACTTTGTCTTACCCACTTACCCTATGAATAAACACGGTCCAACCTGTGCCATCTCGGTTGAAAACAAAAATAAGATCAACCATATTGCAATGTTTCGAATCGGAAAGGGTAGTAAAGTTTGTGAGCTTTATATTTTCAAAGTATATTTTTTGATCTCTGGTGTTGCTCTGCTATCAGCAGGCCTATATAGTACCCTGGCAGAGTCACTACAAACACAAACATTTATTTGCTGCCAGTGAGCCTAGACAATACCTCAACGGAGTTTCTTGCTTCACCTCTCTACACAGGAATCCCTTCTCTTCTTTCACCTTTATTTATATATTTTTATATAATTGTGCATAGGAACTTATTCATTTTATGGGTGGAACAGGGATCATGACTTATTGAGAGTAGGAGAGGTTTTTCCTTCAAAGAATCATATAGAGACCTCTGATTTAGGTTTGCTCAACTGGGTGTTTCCCTTTTTCCTCCTCTACTAATTAGATAAGCATGAAAATAATGAAACATAAGGAACTGATTGCAGGGATAGGGTTTCCATAATAGAAACAGGTATCATGGTTCAACACAAAACTCTCCTTACATACGGGTCATATTTTCCATCAGAACATCATTAACTAAAATACGTAACCAACACAAAGAAGGAGGACTAAAGGTTAGCCAAATGTTATAGTGTCACAAGCCAAACATAAAGAAGCTAGAAAAGACATTCACACATGATGCTTATTTATAGAAATGAAAACAAACACAATACCAAACAAACAACAAACAAGAAAACAAACTATGTACATAGGGTAGGGCATAGCCCCAAATCATCATTGAAAATATTATTTTAAATCTTGGCCATTAATAAGAAGAGATTTAATATTCCCTTCTAGAGATTGAAGACGATGTGTGTTGGCAAATATTTTCGTGCACATTGAACTATATGATTCATAGGGATTGAATCTTAGTGTGTTTTCCTTTTCCCTCATGGGCTTTGTCCCACTTCAAGACTAGGTCACCACACTGAATTCATTCTTCCTCGCAGACTTCTTGTCGAACCACCTCTTGATATGATTGTGGTGAAGAGAAAAGAATTATTTTGCTTTTTGTCTTTCTTCCTGCAGCTTGTAGACAGTGTCTATCCTACTCTAAACCAATTAGCACAACTTGCCCTAGGATTCTTGTGAAAGTTGAAGAACAGGTAAATATATGTTCAAGGGTAGGATGGCTTCTTTTCCATACACCAAGAAGTAAGGAGACATATTCAGAGAATATTTTGGCGTGACTTGGTCATCCCACAAGGCATTCACTAAAGGAGAGTGTTAGTTACTTTGTTCATAGAAAACGATCTTTTTAATAATGTGGATGAGGTTTTTTTGGTGGACTCAACAAGACCATTTCCCTACGGATAATAATTAGCTTAATATTTCAATACAATGCTATTTTCCGATTCAAAATCATATAATCTTAATGATCAAAATTATGTTGGATTGTCAAAAACAAGTGAAGTTGGAACACCAAACCTAGAGATGATATTATTTTTAAGGAAGTTGATGACTTCCTAATAATTCACTTGCTTGAGTGGAACTACTTCTACCTGTTGCATGAAATAATTTGTGGCGGTGAGGATATAGTAGTGCTTCTTTGATGAGTGTGGAAAAATCTCACCAGTAACATCTAGGCCCCATTGTTGAAATGGTTATTCCATAGCGATAGATTGCAACGGAGTAGCTGACCTCTTTCCTTGGTCGGCACACTTATGACAGACAAGAAACTTACGGGCATATGTGTGAGTAGCTTTGAATAATGTTGGCCAATAAAAATCAACACATAATTTTGTGCGTTTGTGTCACCTGCAAAGTGTCCCCCGACTGGGCCATCGTGGATATCACGCAACACTTTCTTTGAATCATGTGCTTCCAGGAACTTGAGCAATACTCCATTATGATTCTTTCTCAAAATCACCCCACGTGCCAACTGGTAAGATAATGATTTTAATTATGAATTCCCTCTTCTTCTGTGCAGATAAGTGAGAGGGAAAAGTGCCATGCTCGAGATACTGATGTGCATCCATGTACCAAGATTTAGAGATAGAAGTGGGGGAGGCTCTCTCAACATTATACATCTTGATTTCTTGCTCCCAACTGAATGGATCAGATTCTTTCTCATTCACCACTTCTCTTGTTCTATGACATAGACCATGGCCCTTGATAGTGTGAACTGGTTTGAATTCTAAGTCATACTCTTGCAGACCAGTCTTCCAGTTCACTCTTCTCTCACCCAGCTCTTGTTGGACAAATAATGATCTGGTTGTTGGGTGCGAAACAAAGATAATCCAATGTTTCTTCAAGAGATAAGGCTGGAAGTGATTTACCGGCTTATAGACTACATACACATGTTTATCAATGGAAGGATAGTCAAGTTTGGGTCCTTGTAGGTTGGCCCTTATAAAAGATATTAGGTGCTCATTGTTTTGATCATCTTTCTATGTAAGTACGGCGACAAGAGAAGTGTCAAAAGCGAAGGTGTAGAACAGAAAATATTTGTTGAAATATAGGTTGTATAAGACTAATTCTTCTGCAATAGCTTGCTTAATATGGGAAAACACATCCTTTTCACTTTTATCCCACTTGTATATCGTGTCCTTCTTTACCATCTCATGTATAGGTTTAACAATTTGAGTGTAATTAGAGATGAACTTGTCGAGAAAGTTGGTTTTCCCAAGAAGGACTGCATGGCTTTCTTGTTCATTGGGAAAGGAATATGTGTAATATCCTTAACCCTTTCCACTTTAATCCCACTTTTCATGATAATATGGACCAAGAGGTTTCCCTCGAACATTGCAAAAATACTCTTTTTGGGATTAAGATATATCCCATACATTTGACATCACTCGAAGATTTGCTTCAAGTGGTGTAGGTGGTTAGATCTCTTCTTTGAAAAGACTATGACATAATGAAGATACACCACACTCTATCTAATCATTCTATGAAACATGATTTCCATTACATGTTGAAAGGTCGCACTGGCATTAACCAGCCCAAATGACATTCTTTTAAATGTGAATGTGCCCCACTTCGTTTGAAAAATAGACTTAAGTATGTCAGGCTCCAAGACCAGAACCTGATTGTATCCAAAATAACCGTCAAGAAAAGAGAACATTTCTGACCCCAATACTATCTGCAATATATGTTCTGTAGATGGCATAGGGTAGTTTTCTTTGTCCGAGGCACGATTAAGATTTCAGAAATCTACACACAAGCTTATTTCCTTAGACTTCTTACTCACTGGGACTAGATTTGATGCCCAGGTTGAACGTCACACTTTATAGATGATCTGAGCATCCATCAGCTTCCTTAAATATTTCTAAATCAGGGGCTCAAGCATTGGATGTATCTTTCGTAACTTTTGTTGATAAGGCTTAGACCCTTCCTTTATTGGGATAATGTGATGGAATATTCACATGTTGTAAGTTTTGATCTCATTGTATCTCCACGCGAAAACATATCGGTACTACTTGAATAAGCTTATAAAGGCTTGCCACTCCTGTGGTGTGCAGTAAGTGCCGAGATTAACAAACTTCAGATCTTTCTCCATTCCAAGATTAATTTGTTCATGTGACAGCGTTGAAATGTGGGTTTTGTCATTGACTAGCCCTCTAAAGTGATTCTACAAGTCATACATATTTTGTAATGATACCATGCCATTTGGCATTGGGTTCTCATTGTTCACACGAGCTGTATCTTGAAATGCTTTTTTGTGCTCTTCTTCTTCAATAGTTTCATCTTTGGATACATCAGCGTTCTCCATGAAATGTTGTATCTATTGTTCATCATTAACAACATGTAAATTAGTGATATTATCAGGGATGGATGGTTTATAAAGAATTTCAACAGAAAAAACTTCCCTAAGCATTGAAAACCTAGCAATAACATTTTCTAATGCATCTACAGTTGTGTTACGCATTCTAGGAACATATATGATATTAAAGACTTGGAATTGAAAAATTCAACACCATAACTTTTTTGATAACTTTTCAAATTAGACGAAACATAGTGTATAGTATTTCTTACCTGCCACACGACGATCTTTGAGTCACCTATTGCTTTAAGAAACCCAACATTGAGGTCAATGGCCTTCTATAAACCCATGAAGAGTGCTTCATATTCCATTGTGTTGTTAGTGCACTCAAATTCCAAGTGACCTGAGATCAGGTGTTTTCTCTATCGCGAGTCTACTAAAACACAACCAGTGTCAAAGCCCTCCTGTGTCTTGGAGCTATCAAAAAACAAATTCCCAACATCATATGTACAAGAGCTACACCCTAAACTAGTACTAGTACTACTATTATCAACTCTACAAAGGTCATTTGCACCAATTGGACAAGGAAGGAGTTTCAACTGTGTGTCTAGTGGGACTATGGAAGGCTGAGCAAGGTAGTACCCTGGTTTAGTCTCCAAGAAAAAATTACCAAATATTGAATTTGTGAAAGCAACTGGTTCATTTTTTCCCTTGAAGGGTGTGACAGTATGCTCTTTATAAGGCTCTGATTCTACCCAGATTTGGTTATTTCTTCCCTTTTACAGAAGCCATAAATGTGACCAGTCGGTAGAAAAATACCCATGTAATTTGTTGGACCAGTTTTTACTTAGCAAAATACCATATGCTTACAGGATGTCCACAATTACTATATTTATACACTAGTGAACTCATTGATCGGATGACAAGCGCATAGGCACATTTCTTAGTTCACCAATCGCGTGGATAAGATTCTTGTCCAGATGAATTATATGGGCATCTATTTTATCCCATTTTGCATTGATTTTCTTAGCTACAGATAATAGAATTATGTTTACAGATGCACCGAAATCAACTAAGAAATTGTGAACATTATAATTAAAAATTTCCAATGTTAACAAAAATGAAGGGTAGAGTGTGTTAGCATCTAATGTTAATGCATTAAGTACAAATTCCAGGGGACTAGAAGACTTACCAGATCCCTTCTGTGAAGAAGCAGTATTACCTGAGGTAGGTTGTTCGAGAGCACAGATAAGCAGTTCCCGTTGGCTCACGATCCTTGTAAGTTCGAAGAGTGAAATGTTAGCATGGATTTTATTCGTGCCTTAGACTATATTATAATCAAGAGCGGTGGGCATCACTGAAGTGTCTGGAGGAGTAACTTGATCTGATACTTCTAGAGTGATGGACTTACTTTTACTGTTGGCGGAAGTATTATTTGTTGTAGCAGTGTTTCCAAACTTTCTCTGAGTGATTTGAGCTAAGTTGAAAGGTAGTGTGATCTTCCTTAACAAATGTTCTTTCAATTTATTCCTTGTCAACTCTGGTTTGGAAGATGGATCTTTCATTCACAAGTTATATCGACCATTCTTCTTTTGATTTGGGTTTTCACTGTGTGGCCGCTTTTTAGAAATTTTATTTTTAGTTGCATATACACAACTAAGCATATTTATTGCATGCCCAACACTTGCAGTTTCTTTGGTTGCAACAGATTCCTTCTTTTTTTCTGCAATCTTTGTCTTCTCATATGAAAGTATTGTGTCGATGAAATGTGTAGCGAGAGCATTCATGTAGTGATTCCGTTGCGAGCATATTTTTTCTGACTTATATTCTTGATGAAACAAACAATATTGATGATATTGATCCATGCCCATGCTCTCAACATTCAACACAATGTTCAAGTTTTGCACAAACTTGGCTGGATGATTGTTGCTATTGTTAGAGTTGGTAGCCCTTCTCAGGAGTTTGAATTAGGGGGCTTGATGCTTATGGTGGTGTCGCTTGACCTTTGTTTCAACTCTACCAACTCGTTGGATAGAGACTTGATGACACAGGTCAAGCATTCAAGATTAGTCAGTTCTTTATCCTTGGCCTTACTTAAGGAGGCCTAAGACCTTTTTCCCATGTCTTTGGAGTCTTTGATGGTTCATCTTCCATGATGACTCCAATTGCACATCGGTCTCCTTTTCAACTGAAATAACTTCTTCATAATTTTCTGCAAGAGTTCCTTTCGCAATTCTCTTCATGAACGGTGCGATGCTTGTCAATAAGGAAGAATTATAATAATCAATAGTGATGGAGTTATGAGCTTTCATGTATGTAGTAAATTTTTTTCAATATATGATTGAACCTCTGATTAAAATCTTTAACTTTCTCTTTCTGCTCCATCTTCAAATTTCCTCCCTCCTTCAATAACATGGCAAGGGTTTTGTCATTGGAAAATTTTTCAAGGAACAACTTTTTAAACCCCTTCCAATTCTGGTTTGAGTTTGAAGGGAAACTGTGGTACCATACAATTGCTTTTCCATCTAAGGTACAAGGGAAAATTATACATGCAACATCATCGTAACGTACCACGAGCATTTGCAGATGTAGGTAGAAGTTTTCCGAGTGGTCCTGCACTTTCACTACTTTGTCAAGGTCATACTTTGTTAACAACTTTTCTTGGTGCCTCGACATCTTGTGTAAAACACCCAACATAATAAGCAGGCCCTGAGTCATCCAATCCAGATCTTGGTCCACCATATCTTTATCTTTGTGCTCCTCTTCGTCGGAATCTGATGGATCTTCCTCTTCTACTTCAGAATCTAATGGATCTTCTTCCTCTTATTTGTCACCACCTAACCCATAGAAAGTGTCGTATGAGAGTACAACATTGTCTGTGTCACTTATGTTAAAATATGGAGGCTACTCTAGTTTCTCTATGCTTTCTTCAATCTCTGCTAAATATTCAAGGGTGGCGAGAACCAGATCTTCAACTGTCAAAACCACTATCCTAGTAAGAGTGGTTGCATTCTTCTTTGTCAAATAAGGAATATTGTGTACTCCAGGAATTAATCCAATAGCCTTTACAAACTTACGAGTTATGGATCATATGGCCCAGATGTGCTTGTAAGATATTTCACAAGTTTGTTCAAGATAGGCTGAGAAGATCCACCAACTTCAGGGATAGGATTAGGGGAGGCGTTGGGAATATTGTTGCCTTTACCAGAAGAAGTATGATGAGGGTGAGTGAGGTTATCATCCATAAAAATATGGCAGCCCTCCTTCTAGCGCCAAAAATATTGACAGTTTTGGACCTGCCAACATTCAAGGGGTCTCCCTGATATGTGGTCCTAATTAGACCTCACACTGTTTAGGATAGGAGCGTCATCCGGAATGCAACCCAATTACCATTTTCTTAAACATTTTCCTTGCTATTAACTTTTAACAAGAGAGAGGACTGCATGTGTGCCTTCAAACATAAAGTAAGTGTGCCTGGTGAGTGTTTTGTTGTAGGTGTGTCAAGGTTTTTCTACTGCGAAGGGAAAATAAAGTGATCCACTAAGGGAGAGGTAATAGTATCACTCTCGTAGAAATAAACACAAACAAGAGATATTCATCTAACATCTAGTAGAATAGTCCACAAAGATTTGATGGGCCAGTGGAGGAAATTTCAGCCCATGAAATTTTCATGTAATTTCCAGGTCATAATATGTAAACCAATTAAAATCCTTTAAATTTAAAAATAGGTACATGTAAATATTTTGGAGGGAAAAGAAGAATATCTACTTTTTAAAACTGTATTTTTATCTTATCTCCTTATAAGTTTACTCAAATTTCAAGTGTAAATACTTGTTGGATGCATAATTAAATTCCACATCCAACGAGTACCCATTATGCATATTTTTTAGAAGATTCACATTGATAAAAATTGAAGATACACTAAAAAGCGAATTCAATACATGTTTTTAATGTATATTCATTTTTTTTTTATCAATTTGGGTATTCTCGAAAGTATGCATAATGGGTACTCGTTGGATGTGGAATTTCACTATGTATCCAATGAATGTATACACTTGAAATTTGAGTAAACCTACAAGAATATACGCCAAAAACACAATTAAAAATGGTAGTTTTCTTCTTTTCCTGCCAAAATCCAAAACTAATATTTTATTATTTTAACTATCATTTTATTATTTTTCCTTAGAAGGCTACTTTTAGGTTGAAATTTCGTCTAATGATTGCAACCATTACAACACATTCTCAATATGATAAGCACTAAAATAACCGAAATAGTTCAACTACTTTAATATATGTGAAAATAAACTTCAATCATAAACGTTCACAAAACAATCTTACAAACATTCATAATTCATGCATAAATAACGTGTTGGCCATTGGGCTTCATATATTAAGTAAAAGTCTCAAGACACATGTATACAACAAACACCACTAGCTCTAATAGTGGAGTATTCGAGCCACTACTTGCTCGCCAAAAGAACTAGTTTGTATGTCCGAAGCCTTGCGGGAGGAGCCAAGGTGAAAAGTCATTTGCTCATATAATGAGGGCGTATATATAACCAATGGGGTAATGTTTCGCCTCCCTTGTGACTCCTTGACTACCCTCATGAATATTTGACTTCCTATGACTTTTTTACTTTACATGACTCTTCATATTATGTACAAGTCCATTGGACTTCCACTTTACAATACATTTTGAATAGGAATTTACATAATCTACAAAAATGATGTGGCATATGGTGACTCATGACATGACACTAATGACATGGACTACATGATGACATGGCAATGTGAATTCATTCTTATTAATTCTTACTATGTGTCTTCTTGAGAATGTTCTTTTGTCCACCTCCATATGTCTTAGAGATGAGGAGCCTTCAGTGATATCAAACCTTGAGTAGGTCACAAACTGGTGTCCCTTTTCTTTCTTCTAATTCATTTTCTTGTGTATTCAGCTATAGAGGTGTCTCCTTGCATGTCCCCCTTCTCCATCTACTTCTTCATCATCCTATCATGGTATGATAGAGTACTTGCATATGCAATTCACTCATGAAAAGACGTATCATTATGATAAACCCTAGCCTAAGATGTTGCATGACAATCCACTAACTGAGTTGGAACCAGGTGTTAGGATGAGGGAGAGGCTCAGTGACTGTGCAATTTTACATCTCAGGCAGTCATGCGTCAAGCTTGAACCTTAAGACTGCAAATGTGCAGTTCAGGCTAGACTAAGCAAACATATTGTGCAGTTTGGGAGCTTAGGGAGCCAGGTTGAGGGCTTGAGCACTAATTTTTCCCACTGCGCAATTTTGGAAGGCAAAAGAGGCTAGGTGATTGCACAGTTGCACAGTTCAAGAGCTCAGGGCTAGGGTTTTAGCCTTTTGATTGTGCAATGCATAGTACTAACTAGGTAGGAGGGAGAAATTACATAGTTTTTGGAGTCAAAGGTTGAGCTTGAGCACTGTGATTGCGTAGTGCACACTCCTACGAGGAAGGAACTACACATTGCGCAGTGCCAAGAGGCAAGGTTGCAACTTGAGGGCTAATACTGTGCAATGCGTAGTTCAGGAGGGTCAAATGAGGCAAGGTTTCTTGGTTGGGAGTTTTTTAGAATTTGGCTAAATGTGGGATTTATGAAGCTAATGTGAATATTTATAAGACTTGACTATGAAAACACACTTAGAAAACTTAAGGACACAACATAGATCATATAGAACACATGAACAACAAACTTCCCTCAATACGACAACTTTATAAAGGTAAGTGCGACACCAAAGATACACTTTCTGACAATCGTGACGACACTTGTACGACGATGCTTAAAAATTTGGAAATGATTGCGGCTGATGTTTACATAGTAAGAACAACTCATTAACACAAAGATAACTCATTGAAACCACCAAAACATGCATATATAAATCGTGCAAAACTTAACATGCAACAAGATGACACTTTGATTTTCTTACAAATGGGAGCAAAACACTTGGAGAAAACACATGCAATGAGTCTCAATGTTTGCCACGATAGCATGCAAGATCAAGGTAGGCTCCGAAATTTGGGTGTAGGGCAAAATTTTAGAGGGTGTTGTAGCAGTGACAACAAGTTCATACAGACACGAGGAGAGTTGCAGAATGATCGCCATCAGAAATGGTCCACATAACTGCAACAATTCCATTTGAACATTAAGTAAAAGAAGGGAATCACCAATAATGTTGCAGACTACTTTAGTTGATCATCGATTATGGCACTGACCACTGTGCTCGACTCTTTTGGACACGATATTTCAAGATGACCACATCTTTACAAGAGTGATCCAGAATTCGACACCACATACCGATGCTCTTGTGAGGAAAGAAAGTTCCAGACTTTCACCTCTAGGATGCATTTTTATACCACCTGGGACACCTCTGTGTTCCTTCAAGTGAGCATACAGTCGGGTAGCTAGATATTTTGGGGTATAAAAAATATTGGCAATGTTGTAGAAGTATATTTATTAGCCGAACCTTCGACGGGACTTTGGGAAGCACATCAGATCTTTCACTGCATGCTCCATTGTCAAACCTACAATCAATAAGCAAGGCTTGTATACTCCTAGCCAACCCTAGGAATCCATCTCCATGGATTACATGTCGGGCCTTCCTTCTACCAAGTATGGCAAAGACTACGTTTTCGTGATCATCGACAGATTCTCTAAGATGGCCATTATGGTGACCTACAAGAAGAGTACTACAATAGAAGCCACTACCAAACTCTTCTTTGAACAAGTATGTGTACACTTTGGGATACCATAGTCCATTATTTCAGATCAGGATAGTAGGTTTCTAAGTATATTCTGGTCAAGCCTTTGACCATTTTTGGATATCAAGCTCAATAAGTCAACAATCTTCCACCCCCAAACTGATGGTCAAACAGAGGTCATCAATAGGATGATCATGCATATCCTGCACATGTACAACTTGAAGCATCCATGTGCATGCAATGAAAGCCTCCCCTATGTCCAGCACAACTACAATAAATATCTCCACAACTCAACTAGCCACAACCCCTTTCAGGAGGGGTTGGGATTCTAGCCACTATGTCCCATTGATGTTGTCATACCACTTGCAACTACTCAGGAAAATTCATCTCATGTTGAGTCTGAAGCTGATAGAGATACCACCTTCATTGAACTCATTCAGCACATCCATCAGCAGGTCCATGACATATTGGACATAGCAAATTCTAAGTACAAACAACATCATGATCAACATTGGGTAACACACAAGTTCCAGGTGGGCGAAAAATTTTGGTTACATCTGTAGAAGGAGCGTCCTGTTATGGCCCACCGCAAGCTTCGCTTGCTCCGATATGGGCCTTACACCATCACTAAAGTTGTAGGAGACAATACTTTGAAGCTCAGCATTCCATTGTTCCTTGGCCTACACCTAGTATTCAATGTGGACCAATTACCACTGTACTTCCCCCCATTGTTGGACACATCAATCATTGTTGAGAAGTTGACACCGACAGAGCTCAACCCAAGTTGTATCGAATAGGCCATGACTGATATTATCATGGACAACTCCTTCACCAGGGCAAGTGGCTCCCCAGGGACCAAGTTCAACAAAAATTTCCTCACCTCATGGAGGCTCTGCTCGCGACCATTGCTTCCTAAGGGGGGAGGACTGATCCAGGTGGATATTGGTGGCCACCTGCTTATTCCACCTAGACCTCCAGCTGGTTTCATTATTTTCCTTGATTATAGCCCAATTTACTATTTTTAGCAGTTTTTAGGGTCCTGAACTTCCAAAGCTATTTTGAACCCCTAAACGGCGTTTTTTAGATTCGCATTAGGTCTGTCATAATAAGAAGGCATGTTGCAAATATTGTAGTACTCGAAAAGACCTTTCTAACAAGGTATTGTACGCACCAAACATAGATCATATGACCAAGTTACGACCGCGGGAAGTTCATTGTCCAACTAACCCTAATGGGAACCACAAACTCTTGGCATTCCATCGCCTAGGGTTGGGGTTTTGGTTGTTTAGGGTTTCCCTTTGTTGTTCAATAATAAAAAGTCCCTTGAGCCTCATTGTAACATAGTTCAGAGGCATATAGCCACCACATCTCTTCTCAAAGATAAGCTACTATTGCCCGAGCTAGTTTATTTCCATTCTATATGTAAGCATCTTTCAATTCTTTGATATTAATGAAATGAAGATTTATTTTTACTGCATCTCTGTGTTTATGTTTATATCTATATTTTGTTTCATCCCTGCATAAGTCCAGATCATCAAAATATTGTGAGCATAGCTTCCAATCTCTTGATGTTGTTCTACACTTAAATAAATTTGCAACGACAAAAATATCACCTCAATCAAAGTTCATATGCAAAATTTATGTCTCCTATATGTTGACCTATCGTACCAACCACCATGGCATCAAGTGGATGTTATGTTAACATCCATTATTCACACACGTGGAGCTAGTCATGTGTGGAATTTCAAGAATATTCTATAGGGTCCAAAATCCTAGCATTAATTGGGGTTTGAGGTATGAAAAAACCCTAATCCTAATCCTAAACAACTATCAGGGTTTGTTAAATACTTTACTACTAGGAAAGGAAGGTGTTCTATTACTTTTATATTTAATGCCGTTCCATACAAGCAAAAAACATTAAAAATGGGATATTGATGTAGGACAAGGGAAGTAGAAGATCATGCAATAGACATACTAACCATGGTTTCTATGGAAACTTCATAGTGAGTGCCCATTTTTTGTATCTACATTTCATAATTGAGGGAAAAAGAGGAAAACTCGGGCCTCATCTTCTAAATGGATTTACCTCATATTAGGTTTCCTAAGGTACGTTTTGTATTCATTAGGTGAATGGTTTGTTATTTGCATGTCTCTTCCATTTGAATTTTGGTTTATTTAGCATTTCATCCATTAAGCCAATGACACCAAATCTAAAATCTAAGTAAAGGACAATGTAATAAGAGACTGCATAATATTGTGACATTTGTTATGATGTTTTTTATATGGGAATATCCATTGCAATTTACAGATCACCCAACTTTTGAGTTAATCAACATGCTTTAAAAAACTAGTGGATAGTTTGCTTTATGGTCCACTAGTCAACTAAGGAGGATTTCCACTAGTCGAATTGGACAAACTAAAGCAAACCTAACCAATTTAAGCAATAAACTTGGTATAGAAGAGAGATGAAAGTGCAATTTTACCTTATCTAAGTTGATCATATCACATTGGTTTTGGGAAATTAGTTTAACATTCAAATACATATAGATAGTCTCTTACATTGGTGCTTCATTGAATTGTTATTTTGTGATGTCTTGTGATGGTAATTGTGTTTCAATGCTATAACAACATCAGTTAAAACCACCAACCTTCATAAATTCTCAGTTGTCTACTTTTGCAATACCCTTATTTTATGACAAGGAAAATAAAACAGACTCATCATACCCACAACATGAAGTTTATAGTTAACCCCAAATTCATCATAGAAAATACCAAAAGGAGAGGATTTTAAAATAAAAATGATGAATGATGGTAAGAAAAAAACAAGTAAAAGATGGAAAAGCCAATAAGAAAAAAGGATTAATGCAACAAATATTGTAACTACCTACTTTCATCTCCATGGAAGTTGTACTGGCATCAAACTCGTTATCAATTAACCTTACTCACACTCCACTTCATAGCATTAATGACACAAGTCTCAAATCATTTCTAGTTTGTTAAGACACAAACAATCATCTCAAGAAATTTTTGAAATTTTTGTTTAAGAAATAGCTTCAAAGCACCTCTAGTTTGTACTCATCTATTATCAACCACTACAACACCAAATCTAATATTGCCTCCAAATATAATCATACTTGCAATACTCAATCAACCTCTACCATTGGGATGTTTTCATGTCATATTGTTCTAAGAAACAACACTTAGACATCACACTCAACCTTTAATGATTCTTTTACATTGTCTCATTCTATTTAATTGTATATAAATAAAGTTGGGGACTTTTTCCTCTACTCTTAATAAATCAAACCTATATTAAATTACAAATTAACTCAATACATTATCACCAATTAAAAAAATAAAAAATAAAATCATTCCTTTTTGGTTAATTCTAATTTTTTTAAAAACTTTAAAAGACATTTTTATTTTTATTTTCAAAATAGAGAATAACTCTTGAATTTTCAAAACTTTATGAAACGTTCTTTTGAATTTTGCAACCACATATTTTTTACAAAATAATGAATTGTAAAAATAACTCCTTGTAGCAAATCCGTGTGCATGGTGCAGCTAGGAAACAGCTTTAACACATTAAAACTAGCTTTTGTCAGAGCGATGTCCCTTACAATTTTATAACAAGTAGTTGAAATCCCACTGCGTGCAGATGTGGAAGCAAAGGCATTTGATTGAGTTCCGCCTGTGGCAGATAAGGCAGAAGCAAAAGACACATTCCGGTAGGGGAAGCAGTCATTTCTGTCCCTGAAATGAGCTCTTGAGATATTTTGTTATTTCTAATGAAGAGCCCTATATTGCAAGAGCTAATGTTTGTTTTTTCAACTATGCAAAGAAAGGTTTTCCGGTCATAGAGCTCATGTTTGTTTTTTATTCATTTTTTTCAAGTTTTCATAATCATGCCATGAAAGGGAATTTTTTTTTCTTATATATTAGTTCTCTTTATTGTAGTTTCTTCTATGATGAACCTTAATTATGCAAATGTTATACAAGTGGTTCCATTAATCCAAGTGAAAGAACCTATCTCAAAGAAATAATCCAAACTGAGATTTCTAAATCAGATGGGATGAATTCAATTGCCCGTGGTCAAAAGATTCTAGTTTGCCCCATAATGAGATTGCTGCTCAATTTTTTTTTTTCCATACGCAGGACTTTGTGAAAAACTGGAAGAATGTGAAAATTTGTTAGAGGGATGGAATCACCTCATATTTTAGTGAAAATGAATGAAATTTGAAGGAAATATTTATATATACATTACCATGGAAATGGAGAAATATTATGTAATGAATAGTGTTAATTGATCAGATAAAGAAGAAATGTTGGGTATGTGTTTTAGTCTTTCCACGATTAGCTTCAAGTGTTGTTAGGTTGCACAAGGCACAGTTGGGGGCAGTTGTTTTCCCTGTCAAGGGGTTGGAAGGAACCGTAACCTTTCAACATAGGGTCGATTTTTTTTTATGCAGACTCAATAATGGTCGGGTGGACCCAAAGATAGTGGGCGGACTTACCCATGATTTTGTGCATGATAGTTTTTGCCAAAGGCATTTTGTAGATCCGGTCAAAAGAACTACAATTATGTTCTAATCTAGAGGTAATGAATTGGGGTTTATGAATGCTTAGACATGTATATAATGTATTGTAACATTAAAAAAATATAATAAAAGATCAATCTGGTTTTCTGGTTTAGGTTTAAACAGAAAATTTGTATGTATATTTTATGTTCTCACTAACGTATATTTTTTTGTTTTAAGAATTTATTTGCAAGTAATTCTATATAGAGTTAGAACCTATAAAAAAAACATGATGTAGGGTTTTTTCAAATACAATGAATTTGTTGATGAGTTGTTTTGGTTGACATGTAATAGCTATTACAGAAGATAACATTGCCATAGCTTTTGTGGCCATGGGAGTAAACATGGATGCATTTTGTATGCAGAAAAATAAAGGAAGAAAAATATCATGAATCAAATACGTTTTGGAAATTTTGATAAAGCTTATCGCTGGTTCGTTGTGGGATCCTCCCTTGAATAAAGGAAAGGGATGGGTTTTTAATTATCCAATGGATAGAGAAGCAATCCCCCATACCAATTTTCCGGATAGTGTGAATCTCTGAAATATAATTCATCACTAGCATGTAGCACTTTATTCATCTCTTCGGTAAGTGTAGCCTAGCCTATTATGTGGTAAGTGTAGCCTACGCCTGTTATGTGCATTTGTGCTTGTTTTGGGTAATTATTTTCAGCTAAGTTTCTTAAGTTCTATTTAGAGGCCGATTGTTATACTGATGGCAATCAGACAAAAAAAGGATGGGAAGAGGC
The DNA here is from genome assembly GCA_000404065.3 of Pinus taeda. NCBI lineage: Eukaryota > Viridiplantae > Streptophyta > Pinopsida > Pinales > Pinaceae > Pinus > Pinus taeda. Next base: position 20,967 of record APFE030717435.1, read on the forward strand.
AATGCGATGAAGTGGAGTAGTGGTATGAGATGGTGAGGAGGTGGTCAAACCACAAGAAGCAGTGGCATGAGACAATTAAAAGGTAGCAGCAGGTAAAAGACAAAGCATGGCATCATTACCTGACATTTTACAGTGTAGCAGAGGCAGCTCTGGAAAAAGGTATTAAAACTCAAAATTTAGGCCATCCTGCATGAAAACAAGTATTAAAACTTATGCATCACAAAAAAAACATGGCATCATTACCTGACATTTTACAATGTAGCAAAGGTAGATCTGGAAAAAGTTATTAAAACTCAAAATTTAGGCCATCCTGCATGAAAACAATTATTAAAACTTATGCATCACAAAAAACATAGGTTGACCAAGGCTTTTAATGTAAAAATATGCATCAACATGTTGTTCGAATAGGGGAAAATGAGGAAAGAAATTAAACATACATTCAGTTATAAAATTGACCAAGAAAAGCATATAACTAACTAGAAACCAAACACACAAATAGATACACAGATTTACGTGGTAAAACCTCGACAGGGTGTCAAGGAAACATCCACAGGGCAATGAATTGGAATCTCTATTATTCAACAATGATTCTCCACGATTACATTTTTCGGGCATTCACTAGTTTTATACCAGCCGCCTCCATTACATAACTACTATTTCGATATAGAACTAACTAGTTACATTTTACCCAAAATTACATAATTCGTTGTCAAACTAACAAACTCCACCTTGACAACAATTTTCCTAATCCCTTACCCATGCCCATTCATCATCTTTTCTACAAGCCAAGAGAAGCTAAACACCATCGCAACTTCTCCATTGTAGCTGGCTTTGTGAATATGTCTGCACAATTCTCTCGCGTATGGACCTTTTAAAGAGCTACTTTTCCGCCATCGATCACATGTCTCAGAAAATGATACCTTACATCAATGTGCTTGGTTCAGTTGTGATAAGCAGGATTTGTAGCCAAGTGAATAGCACTTTGATTGTCACAAAGTACATTCACTTTCTCCCGCGTCCTTCCAATCTCATCGAGCAGACCCTTTAACTAGATTGCTTCTTTACTGGCATCTAAAGCAGCGATATATTTAACTTCGATAGTGGACAACGCAACTGTTTCTTGAAGCTTTGACATCCAACTAATTGCTCCACCTGCAAGAGTAAAGACATACCCTGTAGTAGATCTTGTTTTGTCCAAATCACCTGCATAGTCAGCATCTACATATCCACAAACTGATCCTTCACTACCATTAAAGACGATGCAAAGGTTACTTGTGCCTCCTAGATATCGAAGCACCCATTTCACTACTTGCCAATGTTCTTTACCTGGATTTGCCATGAACCTACTGACAACTCCAACTGCATGTGAAATGCCAAGTCTTGTAGATACCATCGCATACATTAAGTTGCCTACAACATTTGCATATGGTACATGAGACATATACTGCTTTTCTTCATTAGCTCTAGGACTCAAAACCGAAGAAAGCTTAAAACGAGAAGCTAATGGAACATTAACAGGTTTCACATTGTTCATAGAAAACTTTTCAAGTAATTTCTCCACATACTTCTGCTGTGATAACCAAAGCTTACCATTTTTCCCGTCTCTGTGTATCTCCATGCCCAAGATATGTTTTGCTGCTCCAAGATCCTTCATATCAAACGTCCTAGAGACTTGAGCCTTTAACCTGTTGATTTCTTCCATGATTTTGCTTGCAATAAGCATATCGTCAACATACAAAGCTAAGATAATGAATATACCATTGAAACTTTTGAAGTATACACAATGATCATACTCACTTCTTATAAAGTTCTGGCTCACCATGAAGGAATCAAACTTCTTGTACCATTGTCTGGGAGACTGCCTCAGACCATACAATGATTTCCTGAGCTTGCAAACTAATCTTCTACTGCGACCTTGTACAAAACCTTCTGGTTGTTCCATATATATCTCTTCATTCAAATCACCATGTAGAAAAGTTGTTTTAACATCTAACTATTCTAACTCAAGATTAAGTAAAGCGGTTAGTGCCAACACAGTAGAATAGAAACAAGTTTTACAACTAGAGAAAAAATATCATGAAACTCTATCCCTTCAACCTGAGAATACCCTTTTGCTACTAGCCTCGCCTTATACCTTTCGATACTTCCATCAACTTTCCGTTTCAATTTAAAGACCCACTTGCATCCAACAACACTTCTCCCTTCAAGAAGCTCTACAAGATCCTAGGTATTGTTCTTGGCTAAGTAATCCATTTCCTCTTCCATAGTCGTTTTCCATTTTTCGCTATCTGTATCATCTACTGCGTCCTGATAACAAGAAGGTTCCCCATCTTCAGTAATCAAAGAAAAAGATGAAGCAAAATCTTCATACCTTTTGGGAGTTTTCCTTTCCCTTGTAGACCTTCTTAGAGTAACTGGTTGCTGAACTGGTTCAGAAACTTCAACGGCTTCCTTTGTGTCTTCAACACCTTTTTCTCCAAAAGTCTCTCCTTCCTTTCGACTGTCATCGAAAGGTCTAGCCTCCAACTGAACTTGTTGATTTGGCGATACCTGTTCCTGTTCAATTCTTTCAACATTTGATTTTAAAATAGAGGATTGATCAAATGTTACATCTCTACTAATGACTATCTTCCGCAATGTAGGATCCCACAACCTATATCCTTTCACTACATAGTCATACCCAACAAAGACATAACATTTTGACTTTGGATCTAATTTTGAATGTTGATTTTTCGGAATAAGAGAATAAGCATCATAGCCAAATATCCTCAAATGTGAATAATCACAAGACTGACCTGTCCAAACTTCTTCAGGAATTTTACAATCTATTGCTACTGAAGGTGATATGTTAACTAAATAGCAAGCAGTGGATACTGCGTCTACCCACAACTCTTTTTGCAGGTTAGCATTGTTGATCATACTTCTGGCTCTTTCCATAAGAGTCTGATTCATACGCTCAGCAACACCATTTTGCTGAGGAGTATAAACAGCGTTTTTGTGTCTAATAATTCCCTCATCCTTACAATATTGTTCAAATTCCACTGAAGTGAACTCACCACCATTGTTAGTTCTTAAACATTTAATAGATTTCCCTGTTCTTTTATCTACCATTGCTTTAAATTGTTTAAAGACATTTAATACATCAACTTTCTTTTTTAGCATAAAGACCCAAACTTTACGGGAGAAATCATCAATAAACGTTAAAAAATATAGAGCACCTCTATATGACACAACAGGGGATGGTCCCCACAGATCAGCATGAATATAGTCTAAAACATCTTTACCATTATGATTTCCAACTTTAAATCTCTGTTTACACTGTTTTCCATACACACAACGTTTACAGAAATTTAACTTCAAGGATTTCAGATCGGGAAGAGATTTACATTTCATCAGTATCTAAAGACCTTTCTCGCTCATATGACCCGTTGATGCCATAGACGAGTACCTGCTTCTTCCTTTTCTGATGCAACCACTGCTTCACTGACCTGAGTGCTTCTTTTTAACCTGTAAAGATTTCTGACCTTTTCTGCTTTCATAACCACTAGGGCTCCTTTAGAGACTTTCAAGATGCCATCTTGACCTGTAAACTTATAACCATCTGAATCCAACACTCCCAAAGAAATCAATTTTTTCTTCAAATCAGGTACATGTCTAACACTAGTTAATATTCTGACTGTGTTATCATACATCTTAATCCTGATATCTCCCATCCCAACAGTCTAACATGACACATTATTACCCATAAACACAAAACTATCGTTTACATTTTCATACGAAGTAAACCAATTTCTATGTGGGCACATGTGATGAGAAGCACCAAAGTCTAACAGCCAGCGATCTAAACCCTGAGAGACATTACATTCAAGGGAAGTTTCATCTATCATACATTATTCTTCAGCGGATAAAACTTCGTCTATCATACCTGAATCGACCTGATTTGCTTCCTTCTTCGGGTTATCAGATTCCTTTCGTTTCCAACAGTCTTTCTTGAAGTGTCCAATTTTATTGCATTGCCAACATTTTGCCTTACACTTCTTACCCTTTGATTTCGATCTGGAAGACCCCCTTGGTTTTTCTCCTCTTTCCTTTGAGAATCCTATAGCTACCATGGCTTCTGATGCAGTTGTTTCAATACTGGATTTCCTTCGTACTTCGTCAAACAGGAGAGCTCCCACAACTGATTCAAACTTCAAAGAATCAACAGTGCTCAAGCTGATTGAAGTTACGAAGTGATCCCATGATTTGGGCAGAGAACATGGAAAGGTTATGGCTTTACCTTCTTCCTATATTTTAACTACCATATCTGTTAATTGACATATAAGTGTATTAAAAACATTCAAATGTTCTACAACGTTTGAACCTTTTTTCATTCAAAGATTGTATAACTGTCTTTTCAGATAAATTTTGTTGGTTAATGACTTTGTCATATAGAGTTTTTCAAGTTTTCCCCACAATCCTGAAGTTGTAGTCTCTTCAACAATATTGAAAAGAACTTCATCCGCCAGGCATAACCGAATGGTACTGAGAGCTCGGGCATCCAAGTCATCCCAATCTGAAGTAGTCATAGTTGCAGGTTTCTTAGTTGCCCCATCCAATGCCTTGTGCAACCCTTGTTGCACAAGCAGATCCCTAACCTTTAGTTTCCTAAGAGCAAAATTGCTCTTTCTGGTAAATTTCTCCACCTCGAATTTTGCATTAGACATCTTGGCCATTTTTCTAGGGTTTCAATCTTCAGTCTTTGAACCAGGGTTTTTCCTTTTAAAAAAAAACTCAGTCTTTGAACTAGGGTTTATATTTTTTTTCAAAAAATAATAATTTTTTTCTTTATTTACAAACCCTTTCTTTCTTGCAAACCCCTTTGGTTTTTTTAAAACAAACAAACAAACCCTTCCTTTTCTTACAATAAAGAAACCCTTCCTTTTCCTCCAATATTTGTGTAAAATCCACCCCTTCAAAAAAAACTTGATTTGATTTCAATCCGTTGTTTTTGTTTAAAAAAGATTTCTGCTGAAAATAAAAAAGCTCTGGAAACTTTGATGAATACCTGGATTCAACAGCGACTTGATTTAGCCTACAAAACCTTGCACCTCTCCACTCCATGCAGGTTCCTCTTCTGGTGACTCAACCTGCCTTCAATGGCTCTGGCATGCAAGAACTCTTGAACAGCTTTCCTTCACATAGAGAGCCCGCACCTTCACGTAGCAGAACCTCCCTTCAGAGAATAGACACAGAGCCTTTGGTCCAGCACGCAGAGACACGCTCTAATATGCAGCAAAAAATGTACTCTAGTCTCCTCCTTGCAAACCGTTACAGGGCCTCCACGTAGGTTCTAGGACCGTAGTGGCAGCACACGCAGAGATGGTTGTCACTAGCGTCTCCTCCTTGCCTTCACACAAGTCGTTCACGCAGGACCAGGCAGTTCACGCAAGGCACATCTCCTCCTTGCCTTCACACGGGCAGTTCACGCAGGACGCAAGGACAATGCTTCCTCTTTACGCAGGTCTGACACTTGCACGCAGGCAGCAGTGCTTCTTCTTCACGTTAGCGTCTGGCACTTCCATGCAGGGAGTAGCGCTTCCTCTTCACGTTAGCGTCTGGCACTTCCATGCAGACAGTAGCTCTTCCTCTTCACGTCAGCATCTGGCACTTCCACGCAGGCAGCACGCAGGGCACTTACAGTGCCTCATTCACAGCTCTCAACTCTTTCAAAAATATCAACTAACGCTCTGATACCAATTGTTGTTCGAATAGGGGAAAATGAGGAAAGAAATTAAACATACATTCAGATATAAAATTGACCAAGAAAAACATTTAACTAACTGGAAACCAAACACACAAATAGATACACAGATTTATGTGGTAAGACCTCGACAGGGTGTCAAGGAAACATCCACAGGGCAAGTGATTGGAATCTCTATTAATTCAACAATGATTCTCCACGATTACATTTCTCGAGCATTCACTAGTTTTATACCAGCCGCCTCCGTTACATAACTACTATTTCGGTATAGAACTAACTAGTTACATTTTACCAAAAATTACATAACTCATTGTCAAACTAACATAACAGTCATGAACCCTGTAATAATACTTCGAAGTTCTTGTTTAATGATATTTGAAGTAATAGTTTAATTTTAATCATATATAGAGAAGAAATTGTTGCCACGCTGAGCCAGGCGCTCTCATCCCTCACCTGCGCCCACTATTTTGTACCTTTGATTTAATTCTGGTCTCAACAAATTTGATGGATAATCATTCAAGAGATTATGGAAAGGGAAGGAAGTGCGAGTGTAAGGTCAATTCTGAGCAAGGTAATGACACATACAGGAAGTGTACGTCCCCTCTCACAATGAAGTTGCAAGCCCTAGTTAGAGGATTAGAGCAAGACTGTATACTTGAGAGTTGCTCTAAACATGATTTCTTCAGTTGAAAGAATGGTTTAGAGAGGAGGCAGATCTCAATGCATGAATTGGCTCCAAGGATGTTTGTTTATATCAATTTATTCTCAATTCAATTTCGGCCTTTGTCGTCTAGTCAAGATTCGTGGTGTCGTTTTGGTATTTGGATCTTTATTGCTTTTCTTGGATGATGGCCCTGAGTGGTCCCCTAGCTTTCAGTTTGCTACATGATAAGGCAAAAAGAACTTGGGTAAATTTGAGAATAGCCAATTTGCAGTCTTTGGGGGAGCTAGCTCCTCTAGTGCATCAATTTTGAGAGGTATACTGCATGTATAGGAGACCAAACATGATGTCCAAATTTTTTATTCTACAAAAATTAGAGCAAGAGCTTCAAGTCATCCAAGAAGAAATCTCACTGGTTCAACTAAGAAATAATCAAATGACCTCCACTATTGTCACCTTCATGGATCTCCTTATTGAATTAAAGTCACAGTTTCATCGAATGAAGGATGAGATTAACCACCTTCGTCGTTAGTTGATGTTCATCAAAGTATCGACATCGGTTCTCATTCTTCTCAAACTTTGAGTGATTCAATTTCTTATAGTCCTTTAATTTCTTTTAGTCCTGGAATTGTCCCAGATCTAAATGCTGCAGACAGTCCTTTGGATGTTGATCCCACGCCCAGGGAGGTGATCCCTAATATGTAATTTTGTAATGTTGTGCCAATTTTGCTTGATATTGGGCCAATTTTGTTATGTCTTGAGCATAAAGTGGATAAGGAATATGGATCCCTTCAACCTAATCTCTTTCTTTTTGTCTCTGGCATGTACTGTTATATCTCAGGAACTGATTTTACAATATTTAAGTTGTTAAAAAAAAAATTGTTTTTCTTATGTCAAACTTTGGGTATTGCAAAAAATTATATGGTCAAAGTAAAATTAATCCTTGGTCATCAATATTCTCTGCATAGCCTTCCACGGAAACTAATAAGTAGCATGTGCTTATATTTTAAGAAACAAGTCCATTAATTTAGTAAATTATGTGCATTTTTCTATCAACAAACCCTACACATTATGTCAAATGGTGATGTTGTGTGACCACTGTCATGAACTGATTTTACAATATTTAAGTTGTTAAAGAAAAATTGCTTTTCTTATGTCAAACTTTAGGTATTGAAAAAAATTATATGGTCAAAGTAAAATTAATCCTTGGTCATCAATATTCTCTGCATAGCCTTCCACAGAAACTAATAAGTAGCATATGCTTATATTTTAAGAAACAAGTCCTTTAATTTAGTAAATTATGTGCATTTTTCTATCAACAAACCCTACACATTATGTCAAATGGTGATGTTGTGTGACCACCGACAACGTTGTGTAGGGAAAGTATTTGTCACCTTTGTCAATTACCACCCTCCAGCACCCTCATATAGAAACGTTTTTAAATTGTATAGGAACTTGAACCATTTTCAATTAAATTGATTTTTAATATTAGCAAATGTTTGATATGAATATAGTTAAATTTAAATTATGAATATTGTTAAATTTAAATTTTGTAGACACCTTCCTGATACTATCTAATACAGTGCCAAGGGACAACTAAATATGAGTGAAACAGCCCTAGGAGTAGTGATACAGTCCAATATAGAATTTCAAGCAAGGAATTTATAACTAATTTAAATCACAGCTAACCAGCCTTGCTTTTAAGGGAAAAGGAACTAAATTTTCACAATCTGAGAATATGAAAGAATATCAACAAACTAGAGAGATAGTAATGCAACACCTTAGCTAAGAAGAAATATTCTTCTTATGCTTGTCCAATAATTTTTTTTTTTTTTTTTTTTTATAACAGATCACACTAATTTCCAAGATCAACAAGGTGGGAATTTGTTTTGATAACAAAATATTTCGCGGGTCCAATGCAAGCACCTTAACAAACAAGAAATATGCTTTCAATGTTTTCCCATCAAATAATTTCGTCATGTTCCCACACTTTCCAAGACCAACAAGATGGGAATTTGTTCTCAGGACAAAAAAAAGTTGCAGGGTCCAATACATCGTCCATGAACACACTGCCCCACGATTAATGCAAAGACAACAAGAGACATGCAGCAATTTAGGAACAATATTACAGTTTTTGCGATTATTAAGTGGCAATGAGCGCAAGGAAGCTTTGCTAACCGACAACAATGTACTTCAACCACGTTGCCAGTGGTATATGGTAGTGACATGTGCCTCAAACTTGTTTTACATCAACAAAATATACAAGAAGTAACAATGTACTTCACCCACGTTGTTATTGGAATGGTAGTGACATGTGCCTCAAATTTGTTTAACATCAACAAAATATATAAGCATAAAAGGGATATAATAATGTGAAAGATGTTTGAATCAAATTTATAAGCAATAGGCCACATGCAACCTCAACGTGCATTCAGTTGGTGGTCTCCCAAGTATGATTTGCAGGTTCATATATTTGCATTAGTTATTTTCAAGGATTTAAACAGTTGTGGGAAACCAACAACATGGAAAACATTGCATCATGTCCAAAGGAAAAAAAACATACAGTCTCATAATATATATGCATTATAGTTGAATAAACTAAACTTTTGAATATTATTCCAACATAGCTGGAGTCGCCAGTTTAAAAAATAATGAACTCTGAATTATTACTAGCACTGTTTTTGCAATGATGATTACATCATTTAAGCCACAGGAACTCTTAACATCTTTGATCTCGTGTGCAAAGAAACATGATTTGAAAAATACCTTCCATAATTTAATGCCAATTTTTGGCATCTCCACAGTTACAGCAGATCAACTGAAAAATAAATGCCATCGAATGGATGCAGCCTCTAGTCAAAGACATGCCTGAAAACTCACACTAAGACCTCAAATTCCCTGATCAACTATTGCAACTCCCATAAAAGATTACTTTGAGGAGCTACACATCACAAATGCTGCTCTTCCGACTGCCAATCCCTTGGTAATCGAAAATGAATTATCAGAAGCAATCCTGAGAAACAAAGGATCATGCAGTATAACTGCAAAGGCTCTCAAAGCCCATGTAGTCTCCATCCTCAATTTCGTGAATCATTTTAACAATACCTACTCCACCTGTTACAAAATATGTTATATGTTAGACATGGCATTATATTTCAGGATAGATTTTTTGTTAGGATTTCATAGAAAAATGCTGTTAGTAAGCGTCCATACAAATTTCTTAGAAGAAAACATAAAGATCAAATAGGCTTTACCTAATGTAAGAGCACTTAAGAAGATCACAAAAGCCAGAATAAAAATGATCAAGGATGCTCTCCCCAACAAAATGACAAGTCTTCGAATCACATGTTGGCCCATAAAGGCTGCAATGACACAGACCCCAAAGAGGTATGCAGCTGTTAAGAGGGAAAATAAAACGAAGTATTAGCTTCTAGCCAGATAACAAATACTAGCCCATAAAAAATGTTTAAAACTCAATAGTTTCAATCTGTTGGAAAGCAAGAACTTCTACTAATACTCATCGATAAAATTATGTAGAAAACTAAATGCCCACAAGCAAGATTATATATGGCCTGAAAAAAAAGGTTGACCTGTACAGAGAATCCAGTATAGCAGACATGTTCTGAAGTTGGGAAGAGACAAATGCAATGTATATACAACCAGGTTACTATCATGTCAAATTATTGCACAAATTTAGCTTGAGTATGTATGACTATCATATATGCATATGTCATTCATGGTCGCAACTCTCAATACTAATCCGTGCTATTCTGAAACTCCAGATAAAAGCAGAGATGATACAGTAAGCAGGGGTTCATAGGGAGGTGTAGCAGCCATAAAATTTATACATACCATAGGGAACTGGAAATCGCTTTAGAAAATAGTATTCCACAACAGACATCGATGAAGAAAATGTCATAACAAAGGTAGCTGTGGCACTTGAAACCTGCAACGAAAGAGGGGCATCACTTTAAGGCTTAAGCACACTTTAAGTTGCATTAGATTGACAATTTCAATCCAGATAATGAGCATGGTAGAATTAAATGACAAAAGAACCTGAGGTGGAACACCCAGCTCCAGAAGTAGAGGTCCCAGGATGAATCCTCCTCCAAGCCCAAGTAGGCCACCTACAACCCCAGCCAGGATTCCACAAAAGAAATATAGAAGCAGCTGAGATATTTTCCAATTAATTCCTGCTTCTCCTTTAGAGGCAACTGATTTTGTTCCTCTATATAAGCCTACAGCTTCATAAAGGCTTACAGACATAGCAACAGGGATCTGTCTCACGAACAACACAAGATCGTCACTTATGATGTATCAGAATTAAGCTGATTTGATTGCCAATAATGACCAAGATTGCATGAATACGTTACCTGTAGTAGGTTTAGCGCCCAGTATTCTACAGAGCATGTTGTTGATTTGGTCTGCAAATGCATTGACACAGAGTTCCATTCATTAAGATGGGAAAAAAACTATAATGTTGGTCAAGCATTTGCAGAAGACGGATTTGGTTTTTCCCACATTATATGAAAACACACCTAAAATATTAATTGTATTGACTAATGCATAAAACCAAATATTACACTGTATAATACACCTCTCTCTTTGCTTAAATTACTTTAGAAGTAACGTTACCTTGAAAATCTGCAATACCAAGAATGCAATCCATACAGACACAAGTATCCCCAATTCCTTCCAACGTACATTTATCCAAATTGTGTTCTGCGAGGATTATAATTTTCGGAAATCAGAAGAAATAAAATAGATAAGGTTGAACAGATATAGACAACAAGAACTACCATACATTTGCAATTGTTCCGCAACTTCATAAATCCAAAACAAAAAAGGAAAATTGAAGAAAAATACTGCTGAGAAATGCCCTCAGTATTATTAGAAATTCATAACGAAAAATCAATTATTCCAATCAACATCAGACATTTTAGCAAACTCACCGTAACATCCCTTGGCAGCCGTACATTACTACTCCCCTCATTATTACCGTTACTCTCCTCATTTGGCACAGGTTCACTAGGCAGAGGCTTGAAATCTACTTCCTGATGTTCTGTATTGAATCCAAAGAAAACGAAAAAATTGCAATAAAAATAATCAGAAAAAGCACACAATAACTCCATGCAGTAGAAGCGTAACATATAACCACAAACAATTTGCAGACAGCATAATAAGACAAGAAGAAAGTACCTTCTGGTTCCACATCAGTTGTAACATTCTCTACACGCACCCTTTCTGCTTCCTGAGTTGGTCCAATATAATCAATCAGATCTTTGCAACATGGGTTGAAAGCTCCAAGAATAAGAGAGCCAAGCGTAACTCCAGTCACTAGATTCAAGTCCCTCTTTGTTCTAACTTTAAACAAGATCTTATAGAAGAAATCAAGTACCTTTTTTAGAATAGTTTCTTGTTTCCATGTTTCTACTCCTTTTAAAAATGCTTTGGTAGATGTACCTGTTATTTTCCATAGTATAATAAATCTTAGCACTACATTTGTGCAAAAATATGCCATAACTGCAAACAAATTACCAAAACACAGAGACTGAAGATTTGCTTTAGCAAAATGAATCTAAAAGAAGTTATGTTTAAAATAAATGACATATATGCCTCGTAAGGGATTTACTACCTAGGAATAAGATGATAAGCAAAATGGTCACCATCCAGTCCGCAAAAATAACATTGAAAGCAACTCCAATGCTAATTCCCAACATAAGCATGGGTTGAAAGAGCATGGCCAGATCATAATCAATGATAGGCAAGTCTAATGTTGGATGCTTTAGCTTAAGATTATAATAGACTGTGGATCCTGCTGCCCCCATAATCATACCTGTGATGGGAAAGAAATATACAAAAGAAAGAGATATTCCGTTAGAAAACTCAATAACTTCAAAATGAAAATGTAATGCATAACTGAGAATGTAAGACCTGCAATCTTTCCTTTCTATCTTGATGTTCGCTTCATGGTAAATAAAATAATATAAAATGCAAATGTAATGTGCAAGTTCGGAGATCTCAAGAATAAATTTTAAAACCACAAAACCCAACATCTATTTCCACTTCTCATCTGTAAAATTTTGAAGTAATTACTTGAAATAGCAGAACGTAGAGGAGAGAATAATAAGCCTACACCTATAATGTGACAGAACAGTGAAGATAGATAGAGTTAACAAAAAGTTATAGCGACAATTCTTAAACACGTCCAAAATTTTGCAAAACAGCAAAGCGAAGAGAAATAAAGATTGAAAATACGAAGCTATTGACGACTGAAACAAAATTAGGACAAATCAAAGCAGAGGTGTACACTGTAAACAAAGGTATAGCAGGAGTGTAACAGAGCTGTTCAACCACGGAAACGGGATCTTCAATACCCAACATTACTGATCAAAGTTCCCACATTCGTTTTTCAATTTTGATTCTAAGAAAGAAGTTCTATATGCCAGGTAAGTCTCAAAGGTCATTAAAAGTGAAAATGGACATAAAACTGATCCCAAGTACTACCCTGCAGAAGAAAACGTGAAGGGAATCACTTTGAAAGCTTACTCGTTATTAGTCTGCCAGCCATTATTTTCTAAACATGTCTACTTATTGTTGGATGATATGTTCCCAAGTACTACCCTGCAGATGCAAAGCTGAGGGGAATCACTTTTAAAAATGCCCGATTAGGAAGAAACCAAACGATTAAGTGACTATCTTAGCCATTATTTTTATAAATATGTCTTCTTACACTTAATAATATGTTCCCAAGTATTACCCTGCAGATGAAAATAGGAAGGGAATCGCTCTAAAAGATGCCTCATTAGTAAGAAATCGAACAACTAAGCGAATATCTCAGCTATATTTTTCTAAACATGTCTGCTTACACTTGGATATGGCTGTTGAGGACTTGGCATCGAATCCAATAATCAGAGTAAGCATGGGAACAAATATCCCACCCCCACCAACGCCTCCAACGCTACCTACGGCCGCACCGAAAAAGCCCACTATTGTTCCGAGGACTATCCTCCATCCGAATTTCATTGCCTGTGAACCAACCAAATACGACAGCTCAACCATAAGATAATACTTCAAACAGCTTCTGAGACAGTTAAGAAGATCAAGGCACTCGGATACATACTATTTGATTCAAAAGTAGCTATAAAATAAATAGCTTACTCCGTTCCTCTTCTCGACAAGAGAATTTTCATAATACCTGTTAATTTTAAATCATATGAACAAGCCGCATGTATTACATAAATTTTCCCCACCCAGTGATTATATTATACTTCAAACAGCTTTTGACACAGTTAGGCAGATCAAAATATTCAGATACATACTAAGCATATATGTTATTATTAAATAGCTTGATCTATTCTTCTGTGTATAGTTGTTTATTTTGAATCAATGTCAGCAACCAAATCCAGTGATACAAAAGTTATAGTAAAACAAAACCTCTCTGATCAATTTATAGAGATGCTCTAAATTAGAAGGCTAGTCTTTAAATTCCTTAACGGAGTAAAAGAAAATAAAATGAAAATGTTACTCATTAAATCTAAGAGTTCTGGAATGAGGAACTTACGGGCCAAACTCGATGATATTCGGTTTTGTTGGATTGCCAAAGGAAATTCCCGGCTTTGAGCACATGATATTTAAGCGTGTTGCCTTCCACAGGATCTACTATTTTCTCCGTTTCCGACTTAGCATTGTCCCCATCCAGAAAAATTCTTTCTGCTGAACCTAATGTAACGGCCAAGAGGAGTCCAAATGCAGCAACCATTACAACTACAAGCAGGCATTTCCGCCCGCCTCCGGCCATTCTTGATCAGATAAAATCTAAATTTTCAAACTTCCAAGAAGCAAATTCCCCAAGCAGATTCTTCAGGGCTAAAATGAAGATTGCTTTACACGATTAGCTGGCTAATGAGCAAATTTTGTTCGAAGATATTTGCCCAAGGTTCCAGAATTTATAGTGATAAGAACAAATACAATAAATGCCCCGCGGCAAAACGAGCTGTTTACCAGAAATTTACAAAAACTTGGGCGGATAATAAAATGTGGGCAAGCTCAAGAAGAAAATGCCAGAAACGTACAAGAGAAAGGCTTCACACTATAATTTAGCATTATTTAGGCCAGATTTGCCAAAACAGTGCTTAAATGCGATCAAATTCCGTCAAAGTTTCAGCATTCTCTTTCAAAAATGCTGGAGATTACTCAAACTCTGCTAGATCTTTGTTATAAAGCAGGCGCAAAGTCGTTCGCCTCTAAATTGCTCACATTTAGATCAAAAGAACGAAAATTTCGTTCAAAATACTCGGACTGACCCTAACTTCAGCAACAAACGGAAAAAGAGCTTCAAATGCCGAAAGGATCTAGTAGAAAACCTCAAATCTGAGTTGCCTTTCATCGAAAGAGAGGCTGTATATATGCCTCCGAGAAGCCTCGACACGGTCTTCCGAGAGATCGTCAGGCTGCTCGGACGCAGCAGCAAAGGCTACAGCTCCCTGATTCTTGATTCCGACCTCATGGAAAGGCACATTTATCCCATCAGTTCCACGTTTAGTCCGCCCCAATCCACTCATTTACCGGTAAAACTCGTAAATATTCCGCCTTAGCGATAAGACCGGTCACAATCATCGCACGTGGTGTATGGTCCAATGCTCAGCTGCTGACTGTGTATGTCATAATACTTAATTGGCCGTTGTCGTTTACCAAGTAAGTTGCGTAAATGTCTGGTTACTAATTGCTTGGCCTCAAAACAATTATATTTGTTTTATTAATGCAAAACCAATCATAATCATATTGGGAGATAAATGTTTTTTAAATTAATTACATTATTAAGATTTGATTTGTTTGGAAGCAATTATCCTAATTTATTTTTAGGATAATTAATGCTTTGGAAGCAATTATTGTAATTTATTTTTAGGATAATTAATGCGGTTGTCTTAAGAATTACATTGGATCTTAGTGATATGATTAATAAAAAAACATTCATTTACCATATAAATTACAAAAGTCTAAAATCTAAAATCATATTTAGATAATTAATGGCTGGTCAAATATCCATTTGAATTTTAAATACACAATAAAATTATTTATAATAATTTAATTTAATAATAAAAAGATAATTATGATTAATTAACATTTATATAAATATATTTTAAATAATAAATAATTATTATTTACTAATGATAAATTTTTATAATATTATTTTAATATAATATATAATAATTCAAAAAAGTCAATTAAAACTAAAGTTGGTGAAAATTAAAGAATTAAAAATTAAAAAATAATTTTTATATAACAAAGAATAGTCATTACTCGCGGACTGACTTGAACTCAATCAAGATAATCAAATATATTTTGGTAATCATATTCTAAAATTATAAGAAAAAAACTCCCAAAAGGAATCAGACCCTATAATATCTTTTAATAGATATTTATTTAATTTCAAGATATATTTAAATAAATCAAAAAGTCCTATTACCAAGTTTAGTTAAGTCCATATATGAATTCATGATAATTAATCTTTAAGATAGACAATGTAAATTAATAGTAATTTATTTAAATATTTCTTTATAATGAAATTAATAATAATTAAATGTTAATTTTTATTTTATAAAAAAAATTGAGAATAAAGTGAGGTTATTGATTTTTTATTTAAATAATTTTAAAGGCATTATAACTCATCATATCACTAGTCAAGATTTGAACCTAGATGGACAATATAATAGTCATTCCATCTAATCATTTAAGGTTTGACACCCAATAGACGATATAGCATTCCATTGTAAAAACTCCAAAAAATTAGGGAGCCTACTCCCAAAAATATCCTCTCCTAAAATTTGAAAGCGAATAGACGATATAACATCCCACTATACCAAGCATCCCATTATACAAGACCCCAAAAAAATAAAAAACCTACTCTCAAAAATATCCTCTCATAAAATTTAAAAACCAATATATGATATAACATCCCATTGTACCAAACATTAAACCACATTAAAAAAAATACCTTAAATAACTCATCAAAGTAACAAATTTAAATAACTCATCGACGTAACAAAATTAAAACCCTAAATAACTCATCAAAGTAACAAAATTTTAAAATAATTTATTTATTAATAATATAAAATTCGATATATGTCGAAAAATTTTAAAAATAATAATAAGATTCGTGGACGCAATTTGGAAACGTCATTGAAATAGAAGTCCATTGAGCCGTCAGGATTTCTATTTCAAGTATATATATTAACCATGATGTATTTAGTAAATTTTTAAATAAAATTCTATAAATTTATGATAATAATTTAATTTAAATATAAATAATTTATTATCAAATATTTAATATTTAACAATAAAAATTATAAAATAATAATAAAAATACCATAGCTTCCAATAGAATAATACTTTATAAACTTAAAATAAAAACTACACTCTAACATGTTTAATTTTAAATAGGATAATTAGTTATTAAACTATTTAGTAATAAAATAATAAAAAATGCGTAATGTAAACAATTACCGGATGTCATGTGGGAATTGTTACATGTCCCAAGGAAGTTAGTATAATATATGTTGGGGCAGAACAAAGAATTAAATAATCTTCCCGATCTATGTTTTTCTAATGAGTAAAATTATTATTATTAGAAAGTGTGTACTTGTATGTATTAGTTTCCCAAATGTTATGTGGGGATGGAGGGACAGGCACACCATATATTGCGCAAGTTTTGGATCCTTTCACATGTGATATCGCGATTCTCAAAGCCCATGTGCCTCACATGAGAAGTTCGAAGAACAAGCAATCAAATTAGCCTAGGGGTAAACATTAAAAGTAAATTTGAATAAACGGTGTGTCAAAATATTTTATTAACTGTGCTTTTGACTGTTAAATAAGCACTGGGAAAAAAGTTGAAAAAGTTTTGATTAATCGTGTTTTTCTAATTAGTGTTGTGTTTTTCTAAATATTTGAATAATTGTGTTTTTTTAATTAGTGTTAGTGTTGTGTTTTCCTAAATAGTGTTAGTGTCGTGTTTTTCTAAATAGTGTTATTGGAAGAAATCTCTATGGATTTGGGGTAAAATTAATTGGAAAAGGGAAAAAAATATCATGTTAGACTTTGTTTAGAAAAACATCTGTTAAAAATGGTTGGAATTAAATATTTGAGTTATTAAATTTATAGAATTTTAATAACTATTATCGCTGAAAATTGTTAGAATTTTAAGGCTTTTCAAAGATGTGATATTTTATCTTTAATGTTATGCTTGAAAATTGCTGGAATTTTAAAGCTTTTCAGTTACTAATATTTTATTTTTAATGTCATGTTTGAAAATTGTTGGAATTTTAAGTTTTTTCAAAGTCATGATATTTTATCTTTAATGTCATTATTAAAAAATGTTGAAAATTTACCCCCCAAAAAAAAAAAAACATTATTCCAAGCATCAAAACTTTTCGTTTTTGAGTTGTTTTTCATGTTTTTTTTGGGTTTTTTGGTTAGAGTTCTCGTTCTGAGTTTACAATTCTCATTTGAAAGTTTACATTGTTTAAACCAAACCATATTTATTTAAAAAAAAAAAAGTAATTGAGCTTCTATTGTAGCGACTACAACCACCCTCCAAAATTTTGTCTTAGCTTTGTTTTGGAGCCTCCCTACCAACCTTCCTTAGCAACATGTCTTTCCTTGTCGAGTACAAAAGCTTTAGTGATTTTCTTGCAGATTGCCAGCCTGTGCATTAGAGCTTGTTGCATCCCCCTCACAGGTTGTTTCTCCAGACTTTGTCCAGCTGCAAGCTAAGCAACTCCCTCAAGAAATTGCATAATTCTAGAGGGGAACCAGCCTTCCCTCCAGAAATTGTGCAATTTTGTCTGGCAGCCTGTTGAGCTCTAGAATTGCCCAAATCTTCTTGTCACTGTTCACTAGAAAAAA